>VWZO01021701.1:77297-87850 GCA_013396975.1 Bucco capensis | reverse complement strand
CCTGGCACATATAGGTAGGCAAAGACCATCTATCTGTAGCATACCTTTTGAAATATTATTGCATTGAGTAATGAGATTTTGAATAAAACTTCAAATAGTTTCCAAGCTCTGGAAACTGGGTGCAGTTTAAGTTTTGATCCTGTAAGCTGATGATCAGCAGGCAACAGAGTGTAGTAGGCTGCTTCCCAAGACTGCACTGCTAATGGGGAGCAACTTGAACTTAATGATTGTTTTGTACTTCTGATATTTGCTGTCTACCAGCAGTTTGCCTTCATGTACAAGTTCAGGAGAGAGGTTTCTGTTGATACAGTTCTGGAGCCCCCAGGACAGGAAGGATATAGATGTGCTGGAAGGTGTCCAGAGCAGGGCCACGAGGATGCTCAGAGGCTGGAGCACCTCTCCTATGAGGACAGGCTGAGAGAGTTGGGATTGTTCAGTCTGGAGAAGACAAGGCTCCCAGGAGACCTTCTTGTGGCCTTGCAGGATCTGCAGGGGCTACAAGAGGGTGGGGAAGGACTTGTTAGGATGTCAGGCAGTGACAGGACGTGGGGGAATGGATCCAAACTAGAGAAGGGGAGATTTAGGTTGGCTGTTAGGCAGAAGTTGTTGCCCAGGAGGGTGCTGAGGCACTGTGCCAGGTTGCCCAGAGAGGTGGTGGCAGCCCCAGCCCTGGCAGTGTTGCAGGCCAGGCTGGCTGGGGCTGGGAGCAAGCTGCTCTAGTGCCAGGTGTCCCTGCACATGGCAGGCACAGGGGGTTAAACTAGAAGAGCTGGAAGGTCCCTTCCAACCCTGACAAGTCTAGGATTCTATACTGGAAGCCTTTTATTTCAGCAGACTTCTGTCCATAGTCTGTGTGTCTCAACATGAGTCAGCCAGATTCTATGGATACTCAAAATATTTTGAAACCATACAGACAGAATGTGTATTTTCCTCTGACTAGTAAAACTCAGTCATAAAGTCTTTGTAGACTTATAATATGCAACATCCAACCATCTTGGCAAGTAAATTGTTTATTAAAGCATATTCTGGCTCTATCTCCTAACTGCATTTAGACAAAATAGCATTTAGTTCATGCCAGATATTGGGCTGGCCACTGGAGACTCAGGTTTTCTGTTCAAGCAGGTTGGAGCAGATTTTTGACTTGACCTTCCTAGAGAAGAATGTTGTACAAAGTTTGTCCCTTGTACCATTTTTATCTGACGAGGAGAGAGGAATTTTGTATTGCCTTTTAATAGAGTATAATGTCCTGAATTAATGGAGGGAAAAAATCAATTCATGCATTGATTGCTTTTTGAAAGAATTGGTGATTCAGTGTAAGAGAAATAAACTGAGGACTATGACTTGTTTGGTGAGATTAATCCAGGTTCCTCAGACACTGATTGTGAGGCTAGGTATTAAAATGTTATATAGAATATCATTCAGAGAAGGGAACTTGATCTGGAGATGTGCACTGGGATTGGTGAGTGTTTTAATCCAGATTAGATGCAGAATCACAGAGTGTTAGGGGTTGGAAGGGACCTCTGGAAATCATCTAGTCCAACCTCCCTGCAAAAGCAGGAGAACCTAGAGCAGCTTGCACAGGATGGGGTCTAGTAATGCTCCATTTTTATTCTGGTTTTGTAGGAATCTATGTTCAATCAGGGAACATCTTTCTAAATATTTTACATCTTATCACTTTTTTTAGAGTCTGATTATTTACAGCACTTCCCCCCTCCCCCCCCCCCCTCCATATTTAGTGTCAATAGACTTCTGTTCTAGTCAAGACTAAAGCAATGTGCCAAGGAGGAATTTACACTGGAGTAATCCAAAGGAATACCTGACTTCTAATTATTTTAATATAATTGTAAACATGTAAGACATGGTTGTTTGTTTTCCATATAAATAGCTGTCCCAGAGTTGTTAGATGTTGTTAAAATACAAAATATTATGCAACATCAAAAAGAAAGGGTGCCAAATACAAATATATATTGGATATACCCTAAAATATCTGCTTTACATTTTATTCTGTTGGTGCAAAACACTGGAACTTATTTCTGTCAGTTCTTCTAATAGCTAGGAGATAAAAAATTCAGCTCCTGAGTGTGTAAGAGCTGGTGTGGACCTCAACAGTCACTCCTCCTAAATCTTACAGAAAGATTCAGAAAGATTCTTACAGAAAGATCTGGTTTGGGAAGCACCTCAAGGTTCTTTTTCAGCAGGATTGCATGAGCTAGGTAATGTTTCTTGCCATTATAATTGATTTGTTGAATGTTTCTTTCAAGTGTGCAGTTCGTGCAGCTACTGAAGGCAGAATCCTTGTGCTGGAAGGTTTGGAGAAGGCTGAAAGGAATGTCCTGCCAGTGTTGAACAATTTGCTGGAGAACAGGGAAATGCAGCTGGAAGATGGACGTTTTCTCATGTCTGCAGAGCGTTATGACAAACTTCTGCAGGTAGGCAAATGCTCTTTGCATTCTCCTTTCTTTTTTATTCCCTTCTCTTCCCTGTTCCTGGTAGTGCTGGAGAACTTCAGGAAGAGTACTTCGGAGTCAAATCTCACCGAAGTTTCTGTGTTTTGGCTATGTGAGAAGTTAAACTGTTGCTTGCAACAACAAAAAGTTTCCATCTGTATCTTGTCTGCCCACAGGAAACAGAGTAGACCATGTTAACCTTGTATAAAGCCTGTAAAAGTGAAAGCCAGAGGCTGAGAGTAACTAAAATATACTTGTGAAAAGAGACTGAGGGTGCAGTTGTTTTCATGAAGTTCAGATAGCCTTGCTCTAAGCTTTGGAAATCTTAGGCTAGCAAACAGAAGGAGGTCAAGCTGAGTGACACTATATTCATCAGTGCTGTCTTGCCTTTAGTCTGTTAAAATAGATGTTAATCTAAATTATAGGAAATGCTTAGAGAACTTTCTTATGATAGGAAATAGGATTTTATTGTCTGGTGCCAATCCAACTTTAGCTGCTTTTCCTTTTTTTGGGAGGGGAGCTTTAGGTCTTACTGCTTAAATTTGAGTGGATGCTTTTCAGGCTTTTGGGAACCTCAATAAATCTCATTCAACAGTTTGCAGTAATACTCTAGAGCATCTTATTTTCATGTACTGTGGTTTCCAATCACATAGCTGTCAGTCTCTCAGAACAGGCTGACACCTGCTTGCTCATGTTTCTCTCTGCCATACCTAACTGTGCTTAGGTGTAGAATTGAGACCCATGAGGCACAGGAAGAAAATTGGCAAGAAGCCTCCTGTCACTGATCCTAGTTGTATGAAGTTGCCAACTATGCTGAAGTGTGTTATAGTGGATTTCTGAAAATACATCATTATTTCTCATGCCTCTTATCTCTGGTTAAATTTCTTCTGATCCATGCCTTATCCAAAATAATTCTTTTGATATATTAGTAGATGCAGTTGTTGGAAGGATTATCACTATATTTTAAAAGTAAGCTTTAAAGACTAAAGATGAATATTTAAAGACTAAAAATGAATATTCAAACTTAGACAAGATTTGGTTGTAATTACAGAAAGCATTTTCCTCTTTCTTTTTCCCTCTTTAACACTTCTCTTATGATAAAGCATTTCAAAATGAGTGCCCCAGGCACACTGCTAGTAGTATATGAATTAAATAAATCTCTTGCTACAATACCAAATCTAATATTGTTGTTTTGTTGTTTGGGGACTATTGTATTATGTAAGCTAATGTTTGTTTTCTCTTCTGTGTGAATCATTACTGGACAACTAGGTCTGTAGGAAATGTACTCATGTATGGTTTCAAGGAAGGCTTAACCCTGATGTGAGAAGTCTAAAGAGTGCAAATTTTGATATGCAATGAATCTTTCACATGACAGCAAGTAAAATACAACATTTAATGTCCTCATGAAGGAGTCTAATTCTGTGTTATTGTTTCTAATAAAGCATCATTTGTAAATGAAACTTTTTACATGCAGATTTTAGTCTCCTTTACACTTATAAGAGGGGAAAAAGAAGAGCAACAGCTTGGTAACCCACTTAAAATGTTCTAGAATAAATAAATTCTGTGGTCTCAAAACTGCTGTAATGATATCTTCAACTTTGACCATCTGTGGAGTTTTCAGTCAAATTGCTACAGGCCTGAAAACTGCACCAAATCAAGCATTCCCTCTACATTCNCAGCTCCCTCAGCCTGTCCTCAGAGCAGAGGTGTTCCAGCCCCTGATATTTAGGAAAAACTTCCTTTTCCCATCCTCATATCTAACTAGTGGAATGCTTTCTAGCCTGTCTGAGTGAAGGATGAGAACAGCACCACGTTTAGGTTGAAGGAGCAGGGCTGCTAGTCCATCTGCAGCTTAGTCATCCCCAATTTTGAATGATTTAATGCTGCTTGTTTTCTTTTTCCTTTTGTTTCATTCATTTAGGATCATAGCAAATCAGAGTTAGATGCATGGAAGATTGTTCGGGTCAGTGAAGATTTCCGAGTGATAGCACTGGGCCTGCCAGTCCCCAAGTACTCTGGGAACCCTTTGGATCCTCCTCTTCGCTCACGCTTTCAGGCTAGAGATGTTTATCATCTACCCTTCAAGGTAAGTGTCCTAGCAGAAATGTTGGATTAGCTGTACTGAGTAGAGCTAATTGGATGTTATCTTTCACTTACCTCACCTTTGAATTGAGTCCTTCAGTAAGAAATGGATCTGCATCAAGAAGACCGTGGCCAGGAGGTCAAGGGAGGTTCTCCTTCCCCTCTACTCTGCCCTGCTGAGGCCACAGCTGGAGTATGGTGTTCAGTTCTGGTGTCCTCTGTTTAAGAGAGATAGGGAACTTCTGGAGAAGGAACAGAGAAGGGCTACTAAAATGATGAGGGGACTTGAGCAACTCTCTTCTGTGGAGAGGCTGAGAGAGCTGGGGCTGGTTGGTTAGCCTGGAGAAGACAGAGGGAGTATCAGGAGGATGGGAACAGTCTTTTTCCTGTGATACCTAGTGACAGGACTAGAGGCAATGGGCACAAACTAGCACCCAGGCAGTTCCATCTGAACATGAGGAGCAACTTCTTTCCTTTGAGGCTGGTGGAGCACTGGCCTAGGCTGCCCAGAGATGTGCTGGAGTCTCCATCTCTGGAGATACTTAAAACCCAACTAGAAACCATCCTGTGCAAGCTGCTCTAGGTTCTCCTGCTCTTGCAGGGGGATCGGACTACATGAGCTCCAGAGATCCCTTGCAACCCCTGACATTCTGTGATTCTGTGATCTTAAAGGGTATTTTTCATATTGGGGCCTAATAAATTCCTGAACAAGCTTAGAGTTGCCCAGGAATGCTGCAGCAGAAAAATAACTTCTGTAAAACAAAATGACCCTAAAAGAAAGATTTGATAATCTTCCTTCCTTTTTTTTTAAATAAAATGAACTCTGTGTTGAGAAGCAAGTAGACTCCTTATGTAAAAATTAGAGGGAAAAGTAGAAAATGCCTCATACATCATGAGCTGTGTGACCCACAGTATGATCCCCAAATTAATTTACTCCCTGCTTTTCTGTTCCATTTTCAGGACCATCTTCAGCTATTATATTCAATTGGATCAAACATTTCCACAGAGAGGTAATTTTTCATAATTAAAGAAACAAAAATGGAATGAATGAAGAGAAGCTATGTCCTTTCAGGTTTTCCTTGCTATTTTTGTATCTTCTATCCCTGCACAGAGACCAGAACTGAAGAAGTCTTTTAATATATGTGGGTGTATGCTCACAGAGCTTTTCCTGTGCCACCTTCATCCAGTGAATGCTTTAGAACTTCAATCACACCTTACTTGTTTGCACTTAGAAATAGCTTCAGCATTTTACACTGTGTTTAACTTCTTAGGCTTTAGTGTTTTAAATATAGATAGCATTTATACAAGTCTGTAATTGCTGCTTTTTTTTTTTTTTCCCCTATACAGAATTTCTCAGCTTTTGTCTTTTGCTACAACTCTCTGCTCTCAAGAATCTTCTACCTTGGGACTTCCAGATTTTCCTTTGGACAGCTTAGCAGCAGCAGTGCAGATTTTGGTAGGTGCTGTGAAACTGCATGGGCTTCCAAGTTCTCNATGGCTCTAGAAACACTGAGCTTTGGACTTTTCTTCAAGTGTTTCTTTGGCCAGACTCTTTGATAGAGTTTTCCCAAAGCACTCTATGCCTTTGCTAGCCTATTGTCTATCTCTCTGTCAATCTTACCATCCGAGGAGATGAGGCTGCCTAGGGAATTCAACTGTTGGACTGATTTAAGTTCTGAATTGGCAATGAGGATGATGAGAAACTTGCTGAGGTGCAGGTATAGTCAGCTATAGTCATTGGGAAATATAATAACTGTACCTTGCCGAGGTCACAGGACTAAAGCTGTGGCAGTCTTGCTGCTTTCCCTGACAGGTAGTTGTCCCTTGGACTTCATAATTATTTAGTAAAAAGTCCAAGTAAAACCAGGAGGTGCCTTCTGAAGGAGGTCAGGGAGATGAGATCTGTATAAAGAGACAGAGGTTGGAACCTTTCTGCATGGAGAACAACCCAGGAGGGTTAAATACCAGAACAGCTTCTCAAACTCTGCAAGGTGCAGGTGTCTGTAGAAAAGACTCTGTTGGTGTCTCCTGTGCTACCTATTGTACTGCTCAGTGGCAGATAACTTCTACATATTTTATTGGATTATATACATTAATACATACCAATTACTTGTATTGTGGTGGTGTTTAGTCCTCACAGTTCTGCTGGATACTTGCAGACATCATTTTTTTCCTGTATCAGATGTTAAGAAGTGATTAAAATTCCAGTTCAGTATTTGGGAAAGAGGTATATGGTGGGTTTTAAAAGAAATTGCAACTTTTTTATTCTTTGAGCTCTGTAGTGAAAAATTATTTTTAAATGAATGCCAGATGGCTTTCAGAGTAATGGAAAGAAAATGAGCCCTAAGCTATTATCTAAACTATGAAATGAAGGAAGCTTTTTATTTGATGCTAGAGAATGTGAAGTGTTACCATTTCATGACAGTCTCTTTTTTAGGTAGGTGAGAACTGTTTCTTTTAGAATGAGTTTTAATCACTTGGATTTTGAAGCTGGCTGTTCTCAGGGATTCTAGCTACAGCATTTTTCCTTCCTCTGCTGGGTCACTGCCATCCTCTACTTCTAGCTTGGTTGATTTAACCATTTAAAAGATGCATTGTAATGGCTATGGTGGATTTCACACAGTCTCAAAATGTATTTCTCAGCTTGAAAACTGCCTGCCTGCTGAAAGGGAGAATTTTTAATATGGTGCTGTTCTGAAAAGTCTTAATTTCATACACACCATTGTAATTATTCTTCATTTGAGATAATGTGGACAAATAATATGTCTCTATATATAGACAGAAGGCATTTCAAATGCAATAAAGGGCTCCCTGAAGCTTTAAGCAGTACATTTACTACAGTGCCCTAAATATTGGGGCTTTTTTTTGTTAATATGAACCATTATAAATAGTATGACTGATTCTGAAGTTCAAATTGAATTATGCATTACATAAAATATGCATCTCTTGATTTCATTTCTAAGCAACTCTTCTTTCAGCTGGGTGCCTATGTAAATCCAAGCATGTAACTGAAGATTAGTTGATTTGATTTGAATGAGATTATTTACTTCAGGAAATACTTTTAAGTAAAACTCACTCTGTTTACTTCAGTAAAAGTTACTTTGATGAAGGCTTAAAACCAGTGCTAGTCTGCTGACTGTTTTTCACTAGTATTACACCAGCAGTGCTCTAGGCTATGGGAGCAGTGGCTGCAGAGCTGCCAGGCACACAGGGNAGCAGGTTGCTAGGGCTAGGACAAAGGCTGCACTGATGAGCTTCAAGGTCTCTTCCAGCTGGAACTGTTCTAGGATTCTATGATTCTACACACAAGTACTCCTTAAATATTTGCAAGTCTTATTAAAACCCCCATGGACCACTAAGGACCACAACAATGACTAAGGGGTTGGAGCACCTCCCTTGTGAGGACATGCTGAGAGAGTTGGGCTTGTTGAGCCTGGAGAAAAGAAGGCTCCAAGGAGACCTTATGGTGGCCTGAGGCCTGCAGGAAATATGAGGAGGGACTTTTTATCAGGGATTGTAGTGAGCAGGTAGGGGTAATGGCTTTAGACTGTAAGAGGATAGATTTAGATTAGATATTAGGCAGAAGTTCTTTAAGTTAAGGGTGGTGAGATACTGAAACAGGTTGCCCAGAGGAGCTGTAAATGCTTCTCCCTGGAAGTGTTCAGGGCCTGGTTGGATGGGGCTTTGAGCAACCTGGTGTGGTGGAAAGTGCCTCTGCCCCTGACAGAGAGATTGCAACCCAACCCAGTCAGTAATTCTGTGATTTACTGGAGAAATGCCTCTTTTGACATTTAATTGAATACTCCATGCATGTAGTGGTGATTTGGATATTGCCCTTACAGTTTGAAGTTCAGAATGAGCCAATCCTGTTTTTTTAATGGCTCTTTTCTCCTCTGAATTAGGATTCCTTTCCTATGATGTCAGTCCATCATCTCATTGACCGACTTTACCCATCTCATGTTTTCCTTGGTAAGGAAGGCAGAACTGCAGTCAAAGACGTGTTAAAAGTAAGTATTACACATATATATATATTCTAATTCCAGTACTTCCTCTGACTGATGTTACTTCTGTTAAAAAAAGGCAAGAAATCTGAAATAAATGGCTACATAATTGCTGATGCCGAAACTGTATTTCAAATAACCAAACTTCCTAAGCTAGTAGATTTCAGTAGAGTAAAAGGTGAAACTTCTATATTCTGTAGAATATTTAGACCTCAGTTCAAGACTGTAGAAAGAACCTTAATGTATAAGTGGTTAATTAACTGGAAAGTAGCTACTTACATGGTAAAGGTAGTCAATGGCATTTGACTTTTCAGAGGAGATACTAAAATGACAATCCCATGCACAAAATACATTCTGTCTTTTGATGATGATTCTAGTTAATATTAGTCTCTGGTTTTGTTCTGTGTTAGCTTTTTGTTGCTTATTTTTGGTCAGATCTGTTTCATTGTTTTATCCATGTTTAAGAATAGCTTGTAAAGCCTATAATTATGCTGGGCTTTTGCATTTATCTTTTTAAACCTTCCTCCCAGTGCCAGCTTCCTTTCATTTTTGAGTATGTTGTAAGAGTTGTGTATGTTGTTGAAAATTAGTGTTGCTGGCCTAGAGCATCTTAACCAGTCCTGAGAATTAGAAGGTATTTGTACACACATATTTAGAAATAACCAACTTTGTAGCTAGGACATTTTTGTTNGCAGCAGTGCTGAGAAGGACTTGGGGGTCATGCTAGATGAAAAGCTGGAGATGAGCCAGCAATGTGCACTCCCAGCCCAGAGAGCCAACAGCATCCTGGGCTGCATCAGGAGAGGCATGAGCACCAGGGCTAGGGAGGTGATTCTGCCTCTCTACTCTGTGCTTGTGAGGCCTCACCTGGAGTACTGCATCCCCAAGCCTAGAGCACTGCTGGGGGTTGCTATGGCCAAGGGGCAGCACCTGGCATTTGGCCTTAGTGAACTTGATGGCATTGGCCTTGGCCCAGCCATCTAGCCTCTCCAGATCCCTCTGGAAAGCCTCCCTGCCCTCAAGCACATCCACACTGCCACCCAGCTTGGTGTCATCTGCAAACTTGCTAAGGCTGCACTCTGTCCCCTGGGCCATATCATTGTCTAGAGTCACTATATCATCCTGTCTTGCCCTTCCACCACATGTCAAGAGTCATGGTGGAAATACAGACTTCATTAGCAGAGCAGTTAACAGTCACTCCTGTTCTTGATCTGCCTTTCTTTTCAATCCTTTGTGTCAGTTTTGTTTCCCCTGGCCCTTCCAGATGGTGAATGTCTTTATGTGTAGTGCCATCAGCTTCCTCCATTTGCCATTTCTTTTCTTAATTGTATGTGTTGTGCATGCTTTTGTTTCCTGTGTAAGGCAGGATGATTTGACCAGGAAAATCTTTTTTTTCAGTGATCTTCTACTTTTAAATACCTCCTTGCCTTTTACATTTTTCTCTGTTAATTTTCCTTTTTCTTGGATACTGTTCCTCATCACTCCTAATACAAATTTGTCCCATTATGTCAACAAGTACGTATCATCTTACATGGACTTTTATTCTATTTGCACACAACAAATCTTGTTAAGCAGTGAACCTTAAGAAATACAGAAAATAACTGCTTGTACTGTGAGCAACTTTTGTCTCTAATGATATTATAGTAATAGCAGCACCAGAACTGTATTAAATATGGATAAGAAATGATTTTTTTCCATTCCATGAGAAATATGAGGGAGATGAGTCTGGCAGAAGCAATGCATTTACCTTCCTTAGTTTACCTATCCAAAGAGTGTCCAGCTATTATTTGCTGCTGGGTACTTCTCTGTGTCACAGAATACAGTCAAGAAATACTAATTTTAAGTGGCTGATATTGAGAGTTGAAATACTTGGAGTGTGGAAATAATACAAAAATGAGCCAAGGGAAACAAACTAGCTTTTTTATATAACATTCAGACAGTAAACATAGAATCATAGAATCCTAGACTGGTTTGGGTTGGAAGGGACCTCTGGAGCTCATCTAGTCCAACCCCCCTGCAGTGG
>VWZO01021701.1:56090-73897 GCA_013396975.1 Bucco capensis | reverse complement strand
GGAGCTGCTGGAGAGAGTCCAGCCCAGGGCCAGCAAGATCCTGAAAGGAGTGGAGCATGTGCCCTAGGAGGACAGGCTGAGAGAGCTGGGTCTCTTCAGCCTGGACAAGAGGAGACTGAGAGGAGACCTCAGCAATGCTTAGAAATCTGTGAAGGGTGAGTGTGAGGAGGAGAGAGCCAGGCTCTGCTCCATGGCATCCAATGGTAGGCCAAGAGGGAATGGGAGCAAGTTGGAGCACAGGAGGTTTAGTATTAAGCTGAGGAGCAACTTGTTTGCAGTTCAGGTGCCAGAGCACTGGAGCAGGCTGCCCAGGAGGCTGTGGAGTCTCCTTGTCTGGAGCCATTGCAGAGCTGCCTGGACACATTGCTGTGTGAGCTGGTCTAGGTGCTCCTGCTCTGGCAGGGGGGTTGCACTAGATGAGCTTTCTAGGGCCTTTCCAACCCCTAACACTCTGTGATTCTGTGATCGTCTAAAATCTTTTTTCCTTGGTTTTAAATGTAAAATACATGAGCCATCAAGAATGTGAGGACAGGTATGTGAAGTCAATGTTGAATTAAAAGTAAATGGGTTTAGGACTTTGCAAGCAATTCATCTTGGATGGGAAGGAACAGTTTGAAAAGCCAGAATGTGATCTTTAATAATGAATTTCCCCTGTCCCCTAATTCTACAGCGTTTTGAGCTTCAAGATGCAGCAAGCCACTTGCTTCCCAGAAGGATTACAAAAGTAGAAAGAGTACATGGAGACAAACCCTTCAAGGCTAATGTAACTGTGCAGATTGGGGAAAAAGAAGTGACATTCCAGGTATGCCTTTATATAACCATCAAACTATGTCTGTTTTCAGCTGTCATTAACTTGTTTTCATTTCATTTGAGAATCTGACACTTCCACTTGATAGTAAAACTCACTTGTTCTGACTATTTTTTGGTAGAGTAACACATGATATTTGTTAGGAAAATGTTTAGATACTCAAATATTAGATTATGGATACCTAAGATTTTATTTCTAGAGAAATATACTTTTATAGATAAAACTTCCTATGTTTGATTAAGTTTCTTGTGATAAAAGATATCCTAAAGAATGGGTGAAAGAAAAGCCTCTAAACTTGATTTTTTTAATTGGATTAGAGTAAGGAGAGTTCTTATGCTCTTGGTGCTGCTTTCCCTTCCCTTTTAATCAAAGCACTAGTCTGTCTTTGTCTACATCTCAAACAGAATCTAATGAGTGCTTGGTAATGTTCTGACACAGGAAAATGGAACAAAAGTAATCACATCAAAAATGATTAGTTTGAGTTTCTTCCAATAAAGCTGATGACCTGCTAGGTGGTGAATTAAAGGTCTTATTCAGGAAACAGATGCTGATCTGAGAATTTGAAGTTCATGTTGAATTTGGAGGGTCTAAAGGGTTTTGTCAGAGAGCATATTAACAGTGCTAAGGAATATGCTCAGACAGTTTGGCCCATGCCAGAGTGACAAGGGGAACAGCAGCAAGTGGGGATTTGTCAGAAGATGGTGCTGGCTCTGTAGGGATTTGATCCAGCTCTGTTCTGAGGGGAGATTGTTCCTTTTGTTTGATATGTAGACTATACCTTCTGAAAATAGGTCTGCAGAATGTCTCTTTTGGATCAGGAGAGCTTGCAGATGAAAGAGTTCCCAGACTAGAAGGTGAACTGGAAATAGAGCAAAACTGAAACTGGTCAGAGTAGCTTCCTCAGGTTTTCACAGTACAAATTGCTCTTTCTCATCCATGTTCCTCTGATGAGCACTCAATATAAAAATAAAAAAATGGCTGGAAGGACACAACCAGAGAGTCGTGGTCAATNATTAAAGGACTGGAGAACCTCCCCTAGGAAGATAGGCTGAGACAGTTGGGATTGTTCAGCCTGGAAAAGAGAAGGCTTGGAGGGGATCTTAGAGCAGTTTTCCGGTCCCTAAAGGGAGATTATAAGACAGAAGGGGAGAGACTTTTTAAGCAGTCAGACTGTGATAGGACAAGGGGGAATGATTATAAACTGAAGGAGGGGAAATTTAGATTAGAGATTATGAAGATTAGAGATTATGAGGAAGTTCTTTACCCGGAGAGTGGTTAGGCACTGGCACAGGTTGCCCAGAGAGGTTGTGGCTGCTCCATCCCTGGCAGTGTTCAAGGCCAGGCTGGATGCAGCCCTGGGTGACCTGGGCTAGTGATTGGCATCCCTGCTCAGTGTGGGGAGGTTGGAACTAGATGATCTTTAGGATCCCTTCCAACCTACCCATTCTGTAATTCTATGATTTTATCTCCAGCATGAACAGGTTCTTTGCAGACCCCAATGCTGCAATTGTATTGGTACATAATTTGTTATTTTTCCTGAAGAGTGGGCAAAGGAGGTGTGAAAGAGGCTGTCTATTAGATATTATATGATTGTTAAGTGAAAGATTGAAGTTTAATGGATGACAATCATCAGGAGCATGGTTTAGTGGTATGTTAGTGATAGGGATTGTTGGACTTGATGATCTTAGAGGTCTCTTCCAACCTTCATGATTCTGTGAAAATACTTCAATGATTTTGGAGAAGGATAACCAGTCCACACAAAACCTAGAATTATCCCAGTATAGCTTATTTCACTTTTTCTTGTATTTTCCTTTCCTGACAGGTTCCAGCTGGGACCAGGCTATTAAAAAAGCATCCTCAATCAGATACTTTCATAAGGACTTCCAGCCATAACCAACTGTTGGCAGAAATCATGCAGTCTCATATGGTTAAAGATATGTGTTTAATTGGAGGAAAAGTAAGAATTTAAATGTCTTTTCTCCCTTCTTCCCCACGTTCCTCAGAATGTAATCTAAACCTTCATTTTCAACTTTTTAGGGCTGTGGCAAAACAGTTATTGCTAAGGAGTTTGCTGATATCCTGGGATACACCATAGAACCTATCATGCTGTACCAGGTAAGTAAACTATCTGCTGATGAACATACTTTAAATAAGATCTAAAATATAATACCTAGACTTTGATACTTTGTGTATATTCTCTCTTTCAGTAATGTTTAAAGCTGCAGATCTGTTCATCTAGAGCTGCAGCTTTTAAAATCACTCAATCACCAATATGGGTTCAAAAAAGAAAGGATAGCAAAGTTTTCTGATCATTATAGAGCATTTCTTATTCTCTCTGTTAGAATGCTTGTCTAAAATCTCTTCTTATTGCAGGCCTAGGTAGAAGGAGTACTGTGCTTATTAGTGTTATTTCCTATCAACTAGCTCTAATACTGCTTGCCTTCAATTTTCTTGCCTTCATTGTGAATGTGAGAGAGAAGTAATCTAAATGTAAGGAGAATTGTTGAACACAGTTCTCTTTCTCCTAGCCACAGAGAAGTGGCAACTCATTCTGTGATTTAGCATGACTGAGTGACACTAAGACAACTTTGTCTTTTGTCTTTTCTCCTTTGGGGATTCTTTTTTCTCCCCTTTAGCTCAGAGTGGTGACCACTTGTAAGCTCTGCATGTTGGATGCCTCCAGAAGACCTTTTGTCATTCTTTTATTCCTTTTCTTTTTTGGTCCATATGCTATTTAATCTTTTAAAGGATTTCTCCATTATCAACACTGCTTTTATTATTATAGAAGACAGTTTCCTTATTGCATTGAGAATACATAATGAGTTTTGTTTCTGGGGAAGGTTTTTGAAGTTATTTCTCATGTTCTGTAGGGTTTTTTTATGCCTAACACATGGGATTTTAATCAATATTAGAAGCACTGTGAGCCATGAGAAACAGCTACGTTGGACTCTTGTATTGCTCTAGATGCTAAACAGAGTGGAATAAAAGTTATCCTACTTCTTTTCTCTCCTAAATATCTTTTTTCCTATACACAAGCTACTTTAGAAAATAAACAAGACACTGTAAACCACCTGAGTTACAATGATTGTTAGAAATTACAAGCAGCATTTTGTTTCTCCAGGCAATATGATGTTGCCATTGCTTTGCCCCAAAATAAAGGGAAAACAATGCATTCATATACTTCTCTTAGCTCCCTCCAAAAGGAGAATTTTTTTAGTGTTAAGAGTATAATAACACCAATATATATTATATATATATAATTATATTATATTATTATATANAAGTACTTAGCCATAAAACATATTATATTAAATTAAATATTATGTTAAATACTATATTAAAATATTATATTTTATGTATATAAAAGAGTATATTTATTTTTTAGTATCATATATTAAAAACTAGAGTAAAAAAATAGTAACAATAAAGCACTGAGCAAGTACTTAGCCATAAAACAAATCCCTGACAAAACCTGTGCAGCTTTTAGCAAATGATACTTCTCTTTACTACCTCATAGAGCTTCTTTTTACTACCTCATAGAGCTTCTTTTTAATATATCACTAAATTGAATCTCATTCGACCATTGAAATGACAATAAAAGCACTGAGTTGTTATCTCAGCAAAATACACTTGTGACTTTATCTCCAGAAAATGGTTCTCCAGTGGTTGTTGGAATTACAGATGATAGTTAGTTCATACTGTGTGGTAGTTCATTCCTCTAAAGGGGAATTATTAAGGATGTGTTAGTTAAATATCCAGTTATACAGCAGTTACTAGCTACTGACTGCACACCTCAGTCCTAAAACCACTTTTTTCCTCTGCCTTAGTCTAAAATCAAATGTGAAACATTTCAGTCATTAATAAATAGAACATAGTAAACACAGCAGTAAAAAAAAACAACCCCAAAATACCACAATAATAAAAATACAGTGTAGTTTTGTGGATTTGAGTGTGGAACCACTGAAGGAACCAGACTTTGTCCTGTTATTTTAAGGCTTTTAAGGAAATGTAGAAAAAAAGGAAATGATGCAGGCCATGTGACATAATGTGTGCTATTTTTATGCTTTAAAGTTCAAAGGCTTTCTAGTTCTGAAAGGGACACATGCAAAAGCCACAGAATATCTTTCTCATCTGATTTTAGGCTAAGGTGTGTTCAGAGTACAGCCTGAGGCAGAAAGTTGATCTTTCTAATGCCTGTTACATCTTTGTTGCTCTAGTCCTTAGCTGTTATAATGGAACATGTCAAATATGTATGCTGGAGGATATGCTGGATTTTGCCTCTGGTTTTGATTTCTCTCTTGAGCATTATTTTGTGATGTTTACTTGTGTGTTACTGGCTTCTTTCTTTCTGTGTCCTTTATCCTCTGATGCTTCCCCTGCCTTTTCCTGCTGAGAGGTGGAATGTCCTGCTGGTTTGTATGCAAGATTTATGAGGAGATCTTTGCTCTTTCAGGTGATTTCAATAGGAAAGAAATGACTTGTTTGTTGCAGGTATAAATTGCTGCCCCCTTCTGTACACAAAGCTATGTACAAGTTGTCATATGCTTGCATTATGTTTCAAGGTGGGGAAAAAAGGCTTTTTTTTTCTGGTTTCAAAGATGTGATATTGGCAAGTCCAAGTTCCAAAGACTATTTAACATATTGTGTGTGTGGATTCCTACCTATATTTCTAATATTCTTTGGCAAAGGAATTGAAGATTCCCTACTCATCTTCTCAGCAAAAGCAGGATGCAGGGGGTTTTTAAGCAGAAAGCATGTACTTGGAGATGAAGAAAGTAGAGCATAAATCTATTCATACTTACAGGATATGACAGCTAGAGATTTGCTGCAGCAAAGATACACTCTTCCTAATGGAGACACTGCTTGGAGACCATCACCACTTGTTACTGCTGCCCTGGAAGGAAAGCTTGTTATCCTGGATGGCATCCATCGAATCAACCCTGGCACTCTAGCTGTACTGCAAAGGTCAGCATGTGAGAGAGGCTAACTTGGCTGTNNCCAGCTCCCTCAGCCTGTCCTCAGAGCAGAGGTGTTCCAGCCCCTGAGCATTCTCGTGGCCTCCTCTGCACCTGCTCCATCAGCTCCATGTCCTTTGTGTGTTGAGGGCTCCAGAACTGGACCCAGTATTGCAGAGGAGGTGTCAGCAGAGGAAAGTGGCAATGTTGTCTTTACATCCTTAAACCAGGAGCAATGCTTTGTAGGTTTATACTAATACAGGAAATGTCAGCTCTTTGTAAAGCCAGAATGCAATTCTGAATTGAAGAATAAGCTAGATTTTACTCTAAACTTAGGAAACTTAAAAGTTACTAATTGTTGTTCAAAACATCATCCTGTACAAACCTGCTCAGGGTTCTCCTGCTCTTGCAGGGAGGTTGGACTAGATGATCTCTCCAGCTCCTAAAATTGTGTAATCCTGTGTGAATGAATGCATTCTGCTTCCAAGTGAAATGGAATCATTGCAGTTAGATATAAAAGCATACTTTATATTGATTGCAAAGAACTCTTTCTAAGCATTGTTTCATCACTTGAGAAAAAGAAAATGAAACTTTACAGAGCAGAATTTGTACTAGCAAATACTATGTTAATAATCTGTGCTATCAGGTGACATTTTTCTGCTATTTCATGTGTCTGCATTTGCAAGCTTAAAGGACATCAGCAGCTTTAAAAGCAGGTTGCAGCAAAAACGTTTTCTGCCTTCTTTTATTATATATATAAATATATATGCAGAAGGGCAGAAGAGAAAATGATGCTTACCTGGTTTTTTTCCCCCCTTTTTGATCAGTTTAGCTTTGCCTTCTGATTTTTCTTCTGACACGTGCATGCATTATTATCTAATCAACTTCTGCACAAAAAAAAACCCAACCAAAGCTGGGTCTGTGTGTGTGTGTTAACCATTAAAGCCAACTGAAATATATTGCTTCCAGAAACAAACCAGAAGTAAATTAATTGGTACAAGTATAAACCAAATGGCTATTTCATGCCATTTATGCACTCTGCTGCTAAGACTGAGTTCTTTACTTTTCATTATTTACCATATGTATTTAAGTTGACTATTTACTGAAACTGTTTACTTATGTGTATTATTTTAACTCCACACCTAAATTGATATCATTTTATCCTTTTACTATAACTCCTATTGACTGAGGTAGCTTTAAAAAGAAAAGTTAATTGATAGAAGTAATTTTAAGAGTAATCAAAGGCTAGATAAAGCTTATTCTTTCTTTTCAAACAGACTAATACATGACAGAGAACTGACTCTCTATGATGGCACCAGGTTGTTAAGGGAAGATAGATACCAAAACCTAAAAGAAGAATTGCAGATCTCTGATGAGAAACTACAGGAAAGGTAAAGTGTCTGCTGTGACTATAGGATGCAAACATCTCTAGGAGAAACATAGTTTAAATGTCAATTTCCTCATGAGCTTTTTACTTTTCATGGTATGGGAAAATTATATCCTGTTTAGAGTACTTCAACTATAAGGAAAATATTCAGTGTTCTTCATCAGAAGGAGTTAGAAATTGAAGAGAAATTATAAGTTTATAAAAACATAGCTATAAAGGTAGATGATGTTTAAGTTTGGAACATTTTATTAAGAGTGCTGGAAGATAAAGCCAAATTGAAGTTAAATGCAACCTGTTACTTTCTTTTGCCTCATTAGCTAGAAAGCTGGTATTTAACTTACAACTAATATAGGGCAGGAAATCCTAAGGATGGGTTGGGACCTATTATGCTTACTCTTTTTGTTTCTTCACTTCCACTTGCCTGCTAGAAGCATTTCACACATAGAAATGTCCTCTGAGGCCACATTTGATATATAGTCAAGCACTGGGGACCAGTTTGGGTTAATGGGAGGGATATTGTTGAGTGTATGTCAAGGCATACTAATAGGAGTAAAGAAGGAGCTAAACATGCTGTAATTCTTCGAGGAAGTGACAGGTGGTCCTTAAAGATCTTCTTTTACATAGATGGAAATTATACCTACTGATTCCTTATTCATTTAGTGATTGTAAAGTTCATTTTCCTAAACAGATTCAGAAATAAGAGAAAGCACTTTCAGGTATTGTGCAGATCCAAGATTTCTGCATAGAATTCCTAATGTAATCATAGAATTGTCAGGGATGGAAGAGACCTTCCAGCTCCTCTAGTTTAACCCCCTGTGCCTGCCATGTGCAGGGACACCTGGCACTAGAGCAGCTTGCTCCCAGCCCCAGCCAGCCTGGCCTGCAACACTGCCAGGGCTGGGGCTGCCACCACCTCTCTGGGCAACCTGGCACAGTGGCTCAGCACCCTCCTGGGGAACAACTTCTGCCTAACAGCCAACCTAAATCTCCCCTCCTCAAGCTTGGATCCATTGCCCTAGTCCTAGCACTGCCTGACATCCTAACAAGTCCTTCCCCAGCCCTCCTGTTGCCCCTGCAGATCCTGGAAGGCCACAAGAAGGTCTCCTGGGAGCCTTGTCTTCTCCAGACTGAACAATCCCAACTCTCTCAGCCTGTCCTCATAGGAGAGGTGCTCCAGCCTCTGAGCATCCTCGTGGTTNCACACCACACAGCTTAGTGTAATCATCCATTACTCCACTGAGACAGGTAGTACACAGCCTTTACAAGATGAGTAGTGAAGTGCTGGTTTATCTATAACCTTTTTGAGTGGATATCCCCTCCACAACACACCCTCCCCCCGCTAAATCCTTGGTGTGGTGAGCAGAAAAACAGCTAATATAGGACAATCTAGAACTAGATATATAACAGAATTGTTCAACAGCTCAAAGAAGTCCCTCATAATGCATGGGTGGTTTTAATGCCCTGCAGACAGGGGATTATTTTCCATGTGATTAGCTTGAAAGAGAACACACAGTAGATGAGACAAATAGAAAATGTGGCAGAGGGTGAATTTAGCAAGAAATAAAAGGTTTTAATTGCTTACATTGTCTAGCTTTTCTTTCATGTTTTTGTTGTGTGGTTTTGGGGGGGGTTCTTCAGTTTGTTGACTTTTCAGATAGTCTGTTAATTTTAGACTGTGGTGAAACTTAAGAAAAACAACAATTCCCAACTCAAAGTCTGATAGAAAATGAGATTCATTAAATCATGTTACAGGAGGAGAAAACCAAATGTAGTTTGNTGGGGGGGGTTCTTCAGTTTGTTGACTTTTCAGATAGTCTGTTAATTTTAGACTGTGGTGAAACTTAAGAAAAACAACAATTCCCAACTCAAAGTCTGATAGAAAATGAGATTCATTAAATCATGTTACAGGAGGAGAAAACCAAATGTAGTTTGATTTTGCAAGGTGGCATCAGGAATGGAATTCTGTCTTATATTTTTTCTTGCTGAGAAGCTTCAATTACCCTGAACCATGTATCAATAAAAAGAAAATCTTTCCCTAAAATCCCCCCTGAACAGACTGTGTTCTGATCTTCCTCTCACAAGCAGTGGTGATAATCCTTGATTGGCATTAAACACTGCTGTAAAAAGAAGGACACACATCTCATTAGGAGAGTGCTCTGCTACCTGGGTTTCAGAAAACATTTAACAGAGAGGATAGAGACTTAAAAAACCTTCCCACTGTGGTTGAGGCTTATTAATTATAAAATGTGTCCAGTTTTGAACAAGATCCTCTTAATTGGCCTTCAGCTACACAAGATGGCAAGGATTTCTTTCTTATAAAACAGAGCTCCATGTAGGAGCTTTATATTCTATTCTTCTAGAGACTTGCTCTGTAATGTTAGGCCAAGAGGGAATGGGAGCAAGTTGGAGCATAGGAGGTTTAGTATTAAGCTGAGGAGCAACTTGTTTGCAGTTCAGGTGCCAGAGCACTGGCCCAGGCTGCCCAGGAGCCTGTGGAGTCTCCTTGTCTGGAGCCATTGCAGAGGCACCTGGATGCATTGCTGTGTGAGCTGGTCTAGGTGATCCTGCTCTGGCAGGGGGGTTGCACTAGATAATCTTTCTAGTGCTCTTCCAACCTCTGACATTCTGTGATACTGTGATACTGAAAAAACATGGATGGAGTCATGAATGGCAACCCACCATCTCGTCCACCTTTCTTCATCTCCGTCGTCTTCATCATCATCATCATCATCATCATCATCATCATCATCATCTTCTCCTATCAGCTAGTCGTCATCACCTATCATCTAATCACTTACCTTCTCTGTACTTACCTTCTCTGTACTTACCTTCTCCATGTCCTCCATCTACCATCGTCGTTTCATACATGGGGGGGGCATTTAGCTGAGGGTGGATTTGAACCAGCAACCTCAGGGTATTGGGCCCAGCATGCTTCTGCTGAGCCACCTCCCCCCCCAACATCTCTATGGAGTCCTCGTTCTCTTCTCCAGCCACCATAGAATCATGGAACCATAGAACTATAGAATCCTAGACCAACCCAAGTAGGGAAGGACCCACAAGGATCATCAAGTCTACCTCCCAAAGGCAACTAGCAGAGGATGGTTTCCAACCAACAACCTCTGCGTTCTGAGCCCCTGTCTTCCACCTCCATCTTCTCCATCTCCTCCACCTCCATCACCTCAACCACCTCTACCTCCTCCATCCTCCAGCAGCCCTCACCCCCATCCCCCTGAGCTCTGTCCTGCAGTCCCCTGAGAGCAGCAGTTCCCCCATCCCCCTGAGAGCCAGCTGGGATTTACCAGACAGCCCAGCACAGCCCCAGACATTTGAAAAAGCTCTGCAAGCATCTTCAGCTTCAACAGAGATTTTTCCTGTAGCTTTCAGCTTTCAGGTAAAGGCTTTGCCCCCAGGGACATTACTGCAGCTTCTCCAAGTGAGGAAGCAGTTCAGCCATCCCCCTGAGAGCCCCAAAGTAACCAAATAGTAACCAAAGTACCTATGGTTTCCACCTGGCAGAAGGTTTTGCATTCCTCAGTTGCCAAAGTGGACATGGGAAGTGAGACTGAGTGCCAACAGAAGCATACAGCAATCCAGGACACATGCTGCAGGGAATGCCAGAGCCTTTCCCTGGCAGCAGGTGGCAGTTCTGATAACTGCTGTGTGCACTGTGAGCAGGTTGATGACCTTTTTCCTTCCTGGAGTGAGGGGAAAAGGGGATAACAGAGAACATCAGTCACTAGATGAGTGGTCAGCCCAGCCCAAACCCTTGACACTTGCAATCACAAAATACAAGCAAACCATCTCTCTAAATGCAGCTTAGTGATTGACAAAGCAGTTGGAAGATTCTGCTGCTTTAACTTGTCAAAAGCAGGTGAAAGCCTATTAACTGCTGCTTTACTTTTTGGTACTCATCCTTTCTCTTCAGAAGCCCATCTAAGGTGGCTCAGGATTGAGAGGCAGACAGCTATTTCCTTTAGACACAAGTTAAATCTCAGTCACCAGTAGGTGCAAGTCCCCTAAATGAGAGGTTTAGTATTAAGCTGAGGAGAAACTTGTTTGCAGTTCAGGTGCCAGAGCACTGGCCCAGGCTGCCCAGGAGGCTGTGGAGTCTCCTTGTCTGGAGCCATTGCAGAGCTGCCTGGACACATTGCTGTGTGAGCTGGTCTAGGTGATCCTGCTCTGACAGGGGGGTTGCACTAGATGAGCTTTCTAGGGCCCTGCCAACCCCTGACATACTGGGATACTGTGATATGATGGAAGAACTTTGAAGCTTGTACTGATGGAAGCTGGGAACTTTCAGGGCACTGCAGCATTGAGTTGTTTGTGGCATTGCTTTTAATAACACACTTAGCTTGACATTTTCAACACTGCAAACATCAGCCCAAACAATAGGCTCTGGAAGTAGCCAAATAGTTTTTATTCATGTTTACAAACTGGAAACCTACAGCAGTGATGTTGTGATCTGTCTAAGTCTAGGGAGTACCTCAGTGATTTTAACTGATATCACCAAATTACATTATCACAGAATCCCAGTATCCTCTCTGGCTCTGCTGGCCACGCTCCTCTTAATGCATCCTAGGATGCCATTGGCCTCTTGGCCACAAGGGCACATTGCTGCCTCATGGGCATCCTCCTAGCCACCAGCACTCCTACAGCTTTTTCCCCAGGGCTGTTCTCCAACAGATCAGTTCCTAGCCTGTACTGATCCATGGGCTTGTTCTTTCCCACATGCAGTACTTTACACTTACCCTTCTTAAATTGCATTAAGTTTCTCCCTTAGCTTGTCCTTACTTTCAGCCTCTCCTCCAACTTCTCCCCATGCCATCCCTGGCTGTCCCCACCATGCCCTTCCAGTTAGGCAGTGAGATGGAGGTGCTACAAGAGAAATGTATTCTCTTATAGTATTGCAGATGGACCAGAATTGGTCCTTTGAATTTGATGGATTTCTGGAGGAGGGTTGTTTTTTCTTCTTAGTAATGGGCGAGGAGGTGAGTCTGGAAGTATATATTTATTCTATCTAGGAAATGTTTTCTTTTATAGTAAGGTTGGCAAATGTTCCATGACCTTCTTTTATGCTTGGTGACAAGTGACATTCCCATTGGTTCCTCTTTCATGTGATGTTTTCAGACATCTATTTCTATTTTTATCAATCAGGGAGTAGCTTCTAGGCTTATGACTTTCAGCTGAGAATAACTCATGCCTCCCCCTCTGTTTGCTTCAATACAAGAAATTGTTTGCTGTAATCACTGTGTTGGGTCACAGTTGTATTGTTGGGATGAGCAGATGAGCCAACTGTGCAATGGAGTTGTTAATCTGTTTAATGGTCATAGTCTGTCTTTAGATTTTTCTTGGTTGTGCTATCATTTCCCCCTTCAGTTTAACCAGGATTAATACTTCCCTCCATGTGTCCTGATTTGAAATATAGTAATTTGTATGGAAAATGACATGCTAATGGGCATATCTAGGAATATAAGCTCTCTAATTAAATTTTATTTGGGTTTTTTTTTTCCAAATTAACACCTCTTATTGTAATAAAAGTACTGTGAAATGAATTGTTAGAAGCAGGCTCTCCTTGCACAATTTGATTGCCTTCTGTCTGTGACTTGTTACTCTCTACTCTTTCTGCTGCTTCTAGAGATCATGCACTTGTGCTGGTTGATGAGCACCAATGAATTCCCAATCCAAAAAGGTGATAATATTACACAGACAAGGAAAAGATGTGAAAAAGGCAAAGATACCAAAAACTGAGGCAGTGTTTTTGACTGCCATAACAAGAAAGCTGTATATTTGAGTCTGTGTTGATCACAGTAAGCTCCAGTTATCTTCAGTGGTATCAAATAGGCAGGTGTCTAAGGGACTGGTGCTCACCAAATCCTACAGTGTGAACTGGAGCTAGCAGGGCAATTCCATGAAGATTTTAATCATAATAATAATAGTAAAAGTACCTTTTATGACCATCAACAGTGTATGTGTTGCTGCAGGAAGCTGTAGAGACAGACAGGATGAAGTTCAGAAAGGGATTAGACACATTTGTGAATGAACAGAGATAGATCTCCACCCTCCAGTGTCTCTGAAGCTATGATAGTGGGAGGGGGACAGTCTACTGATGGTGGCAAGGCTTATTTCCCCAAGGAATATCTCCAGCTGTCATAATCAGAGACAGAACATGTAGCAAGATGAGTAGATGGAAGGATCCAACAGGGCATTTCTGAAATTCCTGTAAGTCTTCATCTAATGTTGGATTGCCCTGTCTCCCCGTGCTTACTCTAAAATGAGACAAGGGTGAGGTGACTGGCTTGATCTTTGAAGTATAACTTTCAGGAATGTTACAGTTAGGCCTATTAATCCCACCCCAAAAGTCCAGGTGATTTTTCCAAGGGCCACAAAGAGCATCCCTCAGTAAGGTGAATGCTCCTAAACTGTTACTCCATCCAGCTTTTGTCATAGCTAGGCCAGTCTTTTTATTAGCCTAATGAAGTGGAAGTAGTTACTCATTATTGCAGCTCTGGTAGATCTTGTCCTCTCCCTAATTTGCCTGTGAGACATCCTGCTTTAGGTAAAGCACTTGTAGAAGTCCCTCAGATGGATGACATGTGTCCCTTTCAGACATGCAGTGCACTGGACTGCAGCTGAGCTGCTCCTATTTGTTCATCTTGAGGCATACAAGTCCTGTTGCAGATGAAAAGAGGAAACTTGGATACCCTTCTGAGCATAAAAAAAATTGAAAGTGGATAAAATTTCAAGTCACATTAAGCAATCTTTGTCTTTTTGTTAAATAAAGTTGCATTGCAAATTGTTGAATAGACTCAGGGTAATAATTTAATTCCATTTTTCTCGTCTATTGTTAAAGTTAGATTTGATCTTCACTGCTCAAGCCAAGTAATGCATTTTTAAACTCTTTTTTTTTTTTCCCTGCAGGTCTATCTTTCCTATCCATCCTTCTTTCAGAATAATGGTGTTAGCAGAGCCTCCTGTCATTGGAAGTAGCACCCAACAGTGGCTGGGGCCAGAGTTTCTGACTCTGTTCCTCTTCCATAATGTTCGCTCTTTAAGCAAGAGTGAAGAAATTGAAGTCATTAAGAAAATGGTGAGTACATTCAATATTTTAGGCATGATTATTTACTACATAACAGATACATTGCTCTTTCAGTGTGGCAGCAATGAGTCTTCATTTTCAAAGCTTACCAAAGCAGCATCTCTTTCAATGGTATTGATACAAATCAGCATTCTTACTGTGACATTGATGCTGCAATCAAAAAATGCTCTCTGCCAACACTGTGCTCCTTTTTGGTTGCTATAAAGCAATTGCAGCTCCTTTTATCCTGGGTGTAGCTCTCTCTGGAACTTGCACACCTTGCAGTAAGATTAATGCAGTTCTCCTTCCAAGCAGATTCCCAGTGTACCCAGTGTTGCTGTGGAGCAGTTGTTGTCATTAACACACAGGCTTCGGGAGACGAATGATACCACGGTGAGCCCTGGCGTTTGGGGGTTTTTTGGGGGGTTTTTGATTTACTTTCTGCTACTGTGACTGTTTTAACAAAGGCTGGGTGAAGCATGCTAAGCTATAGTGTATCACCCCCATACCACTAACCCATGGCCCTAAGGACAGCATCTCAATGTTTCTTCGACCCCTCCAGGGTTGGTGACTCCAGCACCTCTCTGGGCAGCCTAGGCCAAGACTTAACCACCCTTTCAGTAAAGAAATTTCTCCTTATATCTAAAATATCCCACAGTGAAACATGCTTTTGAATAGGTATGAATATAATTTTGTGTCTCCAAATATTTTTTGATCCGTTTGCTTCAATCATTGCAGCTTTGATAGCTAAAATTATTGGGACTTTTTGGGCAATGAGAACTCCCTAACCATTCTAAAATGCCAAGGGGCAACAGCAAGAAAAGGAAGAGCTGCATGGCTGCATTACTGCTGCAGGCTATTCTATTAGAGCAGCCTTGTCAAGAAAAATTAAGTTCTGCTGACAGAGAAACCACAAAATTCTTTAAAAAGATACAGTCAAAATCATGGTGAAAAGAAAAGAAAAAAGAAATGATTGCTATGGCAACTAAAGCAGTGGATGTTTGATGTTTGTAATGTAAGGAAAAAGTGCAACATTTAAAATGGAATCCAGCAGTTTCACTGCTATGCAAATGTAATCCATTCTTAGTTTGCAGGATTTTAGCATGGGCAATAGTTTTGGCTATTTAGGGAGCTGAGAGAGACTGTTATGCTCTTTTGGGCTTAAAAATGTAAGTAGAAATACTGACTTTTATAGGTACACCTTTGGGACACTATTTTTGTTATTATCTAGTTAGCTTCCTACACCTAATGTATAAATGTATGAGTTTTGACATACTTGGAGACAGACCATGCCTGAAAAAAGCCTTGCAAAAATCCTTCCCAAATATGTGGATTCCTTTAGCATTGTGAAATATCTAAATGAAATCTATGATGTTGGATGAAAAAGGAGGCACAGCATGGATTGAGGGAGGATTCTTGTGGATCAGCAGAGACATGGTGGGAATAGCACACCTATGTGGAGAGCTGCAATGGGTGCCTTAGGTATGTCAGTCTATTTATAGACTTGTTTAAGTAAATAAGTCTCTGCAGAGATTAGTCCTGAAGTATTCAGCATTGTTTGAAGTGATTTTGTTAACAATAGAAGAGTACCTGTGGAGCACTCAGCCTGTGGCTGTTGTTTGCTGATTTACAATAGAATCTAGAGACCACAATCAGCATCCTGTGCACTTAGATGTCTCCTAGCTGTATATATTACAAAGAGTCTCACTAGCCCAATTTTGAATTTACAATAAATATTCAACAATACTTGGGAAAGAACNGAGTCTCCTTGTCTGGAGCCATTGCAGAGCTGCCTGGACACATTGCTGTGTGACCCCAGGTGAGTCTCAGACTTTATCCAGGAGTGAGTCCATCCACTGAAAGAGGACTATTCCCAATCCTCAGCTCCTGAATGTCTGCTATTTCACAGCATGTCTTGCATAATTCATCTTAAAAGTGGAGTTACCAGCAGGGCAGTTGGTCTAGGTGCTCCTGCTCTGGCAGGGGGGTTGCACTAGATGATCTTTCTAGGGCCCTTCCAACCCCTAACATTGTGTGATTCTGTAACACTCAAAAAATAAAGCAGTGAATAGAAAAAAGGACATGTTGTTCCCCAAACTTTAACTGAAATACACTAGGTCATTCTCCATCAGTGCAGTCCTGTAGGTTGTGACTTAAGAGGATTGCTTACCTCCCAAAACACACTCTATTTGGGAACCTTTCAGCTGTTTCAAGCTACTCTTGGAAAGAGAATATAATCGTCAAAGGCAGCAAGTGTTCTGGCTAGTGAGCAGTGATAACCAGGATACAACACTCACCCCTCTCCCTTCTCCATGCTTCACACCTGGCTAAGTAGGTCTTGAAATAACACTTGGAATGGCATCATTTCCATCACACTGCCCATAATGCTGGGTGGGAAGCTTGGTGGTTCAGAAGATGCTTCACAATCTTCCCTCAATGAAATCAGCAGGAGCAATCTTTGCAGTTAGCCCAAATCTAATCATTCTTGCTTCTTGCTCAGAGATATGCTGAAAAGCTCTACTAAAAACTTTGCTTTCTTAGCATTTGAGAAAAGTTTTGTACAATTTCATAAAAATAGGGGGGTTTTTTTATTATTAATGCCAGTTTGTCTGAAACACAGTTTTTTAGGGGAAAGAAGTAATATTGAAACATTTCTCATGTTTAAAAGTTATTAAGAGGGGAAAAAAAGGTGCTGAAATCCATGAAATTGTTACTTTTCTCTAGTTTTTCCCTCCCTGGATGGCAAATTTCCCAATAAAGCAGTTAGAAAACATTTCTATGAACCCAATCAAAACATTTTGAAAGTAGCTAATTAAAATACTTCACTTGACCTGGGCAGAACATGACATGACTTATCAGATCATGCTCATTGTTGTGTGTTTCCTGCTAAAATAAGGAACCTCTCTGGATTAGATCCTGCCATCCGGTAGATATAATTAGCGAAGGGTTTCTTTCTCAGTCTTTGTATCTCTCTTTAAAAGCAGGGACACTTGTTTGGCTTTTTATTTGTTTGGGGATATTTTTTTTCAGTGTTGCTGTGTTTTTGAGCTCTGTCTCCTGAGGAGTTGCATGGTTTGTGGAACTCTTTGCTGAATGGTGTCAGCCTTTCTCTGAACACAGGACACAGTGTTCCAGTAAGAGCTTACCCAGAAGGCATGTGCAGAGGTGATACAATCTCCTTACTGCTGCCCAGTGTTGTCTTGTTTATATATCCCAGAATCCTGCCAGACCCTTTGGCCAGAGCATTACATGTGGAGCTCATACTCAGTTTGTGAAGAGCAGACAAGTTTTGGGGAATGCTAATCCTTTTACAGTGGTAACCTCCTTGTTCATTAATATTGGTTAACCTTAGGTTTTATACAGTGACTAAAATCCAGTTATCAGCTCATTTTTCTTCCTGCTGCTTATCAAGTTAGATCCTAAGGCTAATATTTTGATGACATCATGATTTCCATGGCAGTGAATTGCTGCAACAAAGAGACAATTACAAACTCCCAGACTAAAAAGCACAAGCTCCCATGAGAGGCAGAAAGCACCTATGGATTGGGAGAAAAGCTGAAAGAAAAGTTGATCTGCTTGAGG
>VWZO01021701.1:20496-55917 GCA_013396975.1 Bucco capensis | reverse complement strand
AGATGTTGCATTGGGAGGCATCATTTAGCAGGTTGCTAGGGCTAGGACAAAGGCTCCACTGATGAGCTTCAAGGTCTCTTCCAGCTGCAACTGTTCTATGATTCTAATTCCTTTTGGCTTACATTTTTATCCTGACTTGTTCAGTTTAAATCCCTGAGATCTAGTCCCAGAGGTAAATTAATTAAACTACTTGATGATTTTTTTGACAGGCACAGTCCCTGGCTTCTTCTTTATCTACTCGACAACTGTTGCGGATTTGCCGTCGCCTGTCACATCACCCAGAGGAAAGCCTTTCCCATGCTGTTAATAAAGCCTGCCTCTCCAGGTAGAACTGCTCATCTGGGGGGAAGTTCAAGAGCTTCTTGGTCAGCTGCTGTCATGCAAAATAACTCTTAATGCATTTTAGTATTTAGTAGAGAATACAATTACTGTCTTGCTCCTGAAAGTCTGTTCTTTCATTCAAAGTGTTTCTGTGGTATTCTCAACCCAAGGAGGTGAGGAGAAATGGCTCTGTGCTCTTTTCTCATCTTTATGAAGCTACTGCATCACATTATATAAATTAGGTCATCATTGTCAGCATTACTTCATTGTCTCCAACACTCACAGCAGAGTTCTGTTCATGTCTAGTATGACTAGATGTTAGCTGGAGGCTTGGTTTCATTTCTAAGAGATGTATTTACAAAAGTTATGAACATCTAGATTGTTGTTTGTCTGGATTTTTTTTTTCCTAAAGAAAGCAAATTACAATTATCTAAAGGTTTAGAAAACTGAAACAGCTTAGTTCTGGACACCTCCCAGCTCACTCTTTGTCTTTGGAACCCAGAGTCCAAGTGAACTGAGTCCAGAAAAATGTTATTTCCCAAAAAAAAAACATTGTTTCTATTGTAGCTCTTACTGGCAGTAGAATGAGGACATTACACACTTCCAGTCTTAATCCATCCTACATTACAACCCTGTTGCAATGTTTGATAACACTGAAGCCTTTTAAAATAAGCACACAGCCACAAATGTAGTTTATTGCCTATGGAGAAGAAGTGTTTGAGTGTGAAAGGAATAGACAGTCAGGATCTGGAGTTCCAAGTAAAGTTTCATACTGATCTTAAATTACAGAAAATAGTGAAAACTTTGAAAAAATACTTAAAATCAAACTTCCCTATTATTTTTCCTTCACTAGGTTTTTACCAAACCTTGCCAGATCAGCCTTACATAAAAATCTGGAGGATTCTGGTATTACAACAAGTCCAGATGACCTGAAGAAACTAGAGGAAAAGGATTACACATGTAAGCTGCTGCCATCTCTTGTCCTGCTCTGCATGACTGTTACTGAGATGCTTGGGCATATAAAGATGTGGTACTGTGATACTGTGCTATTTTCCCATCAGATCACCTATTAGTCATTTATTGTAACAGACTACTTGGCAATTTTCAAGAGAATTCCACTTCAGGGTAATGCAATCATTTGTTAATGGATATTCTTTCAAGCTTTTTGTTTTCCTTAGATAGAAATCATTTACTGCAAACCACAGCCTAGTTAAAATTTGGAAATCATCACTTGCAAGTGTTGGGGATTGGCTGCATGTCTGCTCAGGGGATGCTCTAAATAATACATCTGCTTGTTTCCTGAAAAATGTGTAGGTGAAATAAAGAATGGGAAGCTGAAGATAGGCTCTGTGACCATGCCAATTTATAACTCCACTGAGAAAATGAAAGTGCCTGATGTTTTGTTTTATGAAAATCCACAAGTAAGTACAAGTCTCTGAGTGCTGAGGTACAAAGAGTTTGTTAAATGTGTAGTAATGTGCTTGCTCATCTCTATTAAATAATGTGGATGCCTTTGATTAGAGTTAACACTGCAGGTTTGAACAGCAAAGCAAAGAGTAATTGCTTCATTAGCTATTAGTTAAGGGGTTAATAATTATTTATTTTAATTAATTTGGTGACTCTGGTTGGTTTGGTTTTTGTGTCCTCTCACTCCTTTTGGAGAGGTTAAGTGTAACTGCAGCTTTCTTCTCCATCCAGTGTGGAAGCCTCAGAGCTGTCAGACCAGGGTATCCTCAACAAGAGTTAGGGGAACTCTGAGTTACCTTTAGAATATTTTGCCTCTGAAAGGCAGCACAGATAGCATGAGCTTCTGAAAGGTCTGAATCACAGAATCACAGAACATTCATGGCTGGAAATGACCTCTCAGATCACTGAGTCCAACCAAAAAAACCAACCAAACAAAACAAAGCACCCAAGCCCTGCCCTCACTAGAGCATGTCCTGGAGCACCACATCTCCATGTTTCTTAAACACCTCCAGGGATGGANTCATCCAATTGGCCTCAGCCCATTTTTTCCTTTTTCCTTTGGGGCCCTGGTGTGGATTTGCTCACTTTTCCTTTCCTGTTCTTTTTTCCTCCCTTGCTTGCATTGTTACTTGGGTGTCACCTACTGAAGGTGATGCCAGGCCATGCAAGGGGAACAGATGACAGACTTCTTCATCATGTGAGATTTTGTTGTGTGTTGCCATTTTGGTGAAGTACTTAAATTTTAAGTCTGTTGGAAATGAAATCCTGAGTCTTACTAGGACTTGTATCTCCATTGCTTTTTCCACCTTCTTGCTTTTAGCTTCAGAAAACTGTACCCAACCTGTGTGCAGAGATTATGCATCTGCTTTATTTAGGCAACAGCTGTGAAAAATGCTGCAGAGAATGATCTGCTCTGTAGCTGTGCCTGTATGCTGGTGGAAACAACAACTAAATCCCAGTTAAACTAGCTGCTCCCATTTCTAAAGGAATCCTACTCTTCTTGTCTGTATTGCCAGTTTGTAGTTCTGTAATGATCTTTTAGCAATCTTTTTTACTGGAGAATAAATTTGATTGATGAGTCCAGTGCAATGCTTCCTCTTCATGATCTGAAAACTACAGAAATAAGCAGAAACAGAGGGGGAAAAAACCCAACCATCCTCAACCCTTTGCAGTGCTGCACAGTGTAATAAAATATATAGGTCTTGAAACATTCCCTACTCCAGTGAATTTGGCATTGCCATGAAACATTACTGTTGGTCCACAGCAAGTGGCATAGGGATGGAAATAATGTTTAGGTGATAACTCAAGTGCCACTTTCAGGCTAGGTAAAAAACAAACCCAAAGCAAACCAAACCACAAACTAAAGCCCCACAAAAAACAAACAAGATCATTAGGGTTGGAAGAGACCTCTAAGATCATCCAATCCAACCATCTACCTATCACTAACATGCCACTAAATCATGGCCCTAACTAGGACATCTACTTAGGGACATGGTTTAAACCCTCCTACGTTTCAATCCATACTTTCTCCTGTGGGAAAGCTGTTTTATAGCTGTTCTATAATGTACACATAAATGTGTCAGTTAGGATAAAAAAAAAAGAGGTCATCACAAGAAAGCATTCATGCCTTAGCAAGAAAATAAAGTAAAGCTGACTTGTTAGAATTTCTGCTATATCTGGTCAAAGTTATTCTCATCAGTGACAAATTTTAGTTATAAATATAGTCATTTGCCTTGAAGTCCTCTGCTGAAATTGTGCATGGAGTATTCAGTAGGCTTTTGACATGCCTGCTCAGGATTTTGTGCTATTAAAGCTATGTTTACAAGAGTTTATTCCCCCACCCCCAGCCTCTGTTCTGGAGAGATTTGGAAACCTAAACCATCTTTCACACAGCTAGAAACTGAACATTTCTGTGCTTAGAAATTGCAGGCAAACTCCTGGTTTTTCTTCTTTTTTTTTTTTTTTTAATCAAGTACTAGAGATAAAATGATAATGTGAAAAAAATCCATATGTTTCTCTAAAGGCAAGCCTTATTTCTCTAAGCAGGTTGTCTGACCTACTTACAGATGACCTATTTTTTACTAGATAGACTGGAGAAATACACACTACTATTGGGAGTAAAGCAGGCTGCATTGCCACATTATCCTCAAATCCTTTCAATCCTTTTAAACACATGATTTGTGAGGAGCAAGATGAGGTTAAATGATGTACAGTGTGTGTTGCCTTTTATGAGACTGAATATATGTGCAAACACCTCAAGCACTTCTGATTTAGAAGTTGTGAGACATCTAGGAAACTCTTTAAGACTTCAGCTTGCATTTTGCTGTATTTGTTTTTTGCTTGAAAATAAGGTTTGGTTAGAATAGAAAAGTGGATTTGTTATTAAGTGTTTAATCTTTAATAAAATGAGGGTGTATAATTTATCTAGCCATCTTAGCTGCCTTTTATTCCCTTTATTTGGTTTCTGTAAAGTCCTACCAGGATGCTTTTTGTTTCCTCCCAGTACAATTGCTGGAAAATAGTCATACACACTTTATTGAAAGTTTTTACACTCTGGGTGACAAGCATTCAGCTAGGCTAAAAGGAAATTCATTAGCAGTGATTACAGAGAATGGAATCTATTTAGGGAAATCAGACACCCAGAATCACTCAGAGCAGAGGAAATCCATAAGAAGACTTAGTATTTTTGTTTCATTGTTTTAGTCACTGGATAGATTGCCTCTGCTATTATTGGCTGAAAGACTCTTGCTGTGAAATAAATAGCTATAAGTATAAAGGTCAAACAAATTTGGCCCCAAAGTAAGCTTCCTCTTGTACTACTGGCATTAGTGAATGTATAAAAACAGGGCTGAAAATTGTGCTTTTGTTTTTTCAGCACATGATGGTAATGGAAGATATGCTCAAGGACTTCCTGCTGGGAGAACATCTTCTTTTAGTTGGTAATCAGGTGAGTTAAATATCTTTTACAATGTATGGAACAGACTCATCTTTTGAAAATGAAATGAAATACCTGGTTTGCTTCCTTAAAATTGCATTCATTTGTACTCCTGAGCTATTTGACCCATTTTTTGATCTTTTCTCTCCTACTATCTGTGGGTTTTATGGGCACACAGCTGTGTAAAATGTAAATGCTTTAAGCTTTTTCTCTACATTGCTGTCAGTGAGGCAAGGAAAACCCTAAGTGGGGGAAAGAGCTTGCAGAGCCTAGTGGTACACAGAATCACACACAGAATCACAGAATGTCAGGGGTTGGCAGGGCCCTAGAAAGCTCATCTAGTGCAACCCCCCCTGCCAGAGCAGGAGCACCTAGACCAGCTCACACAGCAATGTGTCCAGGCAGCTCTGCAATGGCTCCAGACAAGGAGACTCCACAGGCTCCTGGGCAGCCTGGGCCAGTGCTCTGGCACCTGAACTGCAAACAAGTTGCTCCTCAGCTTAATACTAAACCTCCTGTGCTCCAACTTGCTCCCATTCCCTCTTGGCCTACCATTGGATGCCATGGAGCAGAGCCTGGCTCTCTCCTCCTCACACTCACCCTTCACATTTAGGTTTTGTCCTCTTTCATTTGATGGTGTGGAAATTCAGAGTGGATTTCCTGTCCAAAATTGCTCCTTCTCTACTTCCCCATGTAGAAGGAAAGCACTTTGCCAGGTGATAAAACAAGACTTGACTAGCTTGAAGTCTATTAGATGCTGCATGGATAAGGGAAAATCAGAAAGAAATATGACATAGGATAAGAATGAAGAATTCTAGGTAGGTGCTGAATATTGCTGTATATAATTTGAGGGGAGACCATGACAAAATCTCTGTCAGCTTTTAGTAAAAATGCTGATGTGAGCTCACAGACTATCACAAATGCATTAAAAGAACTTAGAAACAGAATGGCCTTTTGGCACATTTGCTAATTTATTTCCTTGACAGAAGAATGTAATTTCATCCTTTCTTTAACTGAGAGATCAATTTAAATGAACTCTTGGGCTCCCACTAGGAATTTATTTTCTTCTTGAAGGCTTTAGTGAGACAAATGATTGAGTCTTAAAGATATTTAAAAGATCATGCTTGGATAAATTTCTCCTTCTAAAATAATATTATTCTTATTATTTCATTGTGAAATTGAATTAAGTAGATACTGAAAGTATCATTATATCAGTCACTAGAAAACATGAAGTAGCAAATGCCTAGCATTTGAACTTTTCTAGATATAAATGACTTTGTTTTCCTATTTAAACTTGTATAAAAATGGACATGTCCCTCTGCAAGGCTTGTTTCTTAGGAGAAGAAACCAAACCTCACTCCAGCCTCCTCTCAGGGAGTTGTAGAGAGAGCTAAGGTCTCCCCTGAGCCTCCTCTTCTCCAAACTAACCAACCCCAGCTCCCTCAGCTGCTCCTCACTACACTTGTGCTCCAGACTCTTCAGCAGCTTTGTTGCCTTTCTCTGGCCACACTCCAGCACCTCAATGTCCTTCTTGGAGTGAGGAGCCCACAACTGAACCCAGGATTCAAGGTGCAGCCTCACCAGTGCTGAGTGAGGCACTCAGCACTCAATAAACTAAATAAATTAAGCTTATTTGTTCTTGTGGTGATATTTTATTATTTAACCATCACCATAAGTTCTGCATGCCCCAGATGATAAACTGTCAAGAAAATAATGAGATACTAAACTACAGAACACTTACTATTGTAACCAATAAAAATATAGATAGCAGTTGGGGCAAGACTTAAATCATCACTGCTTTTGCATAGATATTTTGCTTTGTTACTAACATCTTAGCAAGGTAACAAAGGTAGAGTCTATTGCACTGGTTCTCTGGTAGCAACATCTAATGTCTGCTGGTAAAACACCTTCTGCAGTTATTACATTGCTTTATTTACCTATTTTCTAAGCAGGAACTGATGAGCTTGATATTACCTAGAGTGTTTGAACGAGTACTATATAGGTGTTGCTTATATATAAATAAATCACAGACTTGTCAGGGATGGAAGGGAGCTTCCAGCTCCTCTAGGTCCATGTGCAGGGACAGCTGGCACTAGAGCAGCTTGCTCCCAGCCCCAACACTGCCAGGGCTGGGGCTGCCACCACCTCTCTGGCCAACCTGGCACAGTGGCTCAGCACCCTCCTGGGGAACAACTTCTGCCTAACAGCCAACCTCAATCTGATGCATCAGAATGCATCCTCTGGTGTAAAAAGAGCAGCTTCAAATCAAAAAGCACTCATTCTTGCCAAGGTTTGTGTTGGCAGAAACAGGCAAGCTGTGGGCAAGGAAGGTGGTTCAGTGCCAGAGCCAGTGTTAGAAACCATGCAATAGCAGAAGTGTTTTCATTTCCATTGTTCAGTGGTAGTGACTCCATCAGTGTAACTCTTTCTGTGAAGTCACAGAGAAGTCTGACATGAGGGTTCTGTGTCCTGAAATCTAATGAAAAGCAAAAATTGTCTTTCATTCATAGAATCCTAGACTGGTTTGCTTTGGAAGTGACCTCTGGAGCTCATCTAGTCCAACCCCCCTGCAGTGGCCAGGGACATCCCCAACTAGNAGCCTGGATTGATAGTGGGGATTGTTCTGACCCAGGGGCAGGACCCTGCACTTGGTCTTGTTGAAGCTCCTGAGGTTCCCCTGGGCTCACCTCTCCAGCTTGTCCAGCTCCTTCTGGATGATATCTTTGAGAGTACTTTTTGAAAATTGCTTAGAAAACATCATTTCCTAAGGTGAAAAGGTTAAAAACTGCTGTTTTTTTCCACCAGTTTCAAACTTAGTTTGCTGCTTTGGCAATGAAGCAGGTGCTGTGCTGTGCTGTGCTGTGCAGGGTGGCTGTGTGCTGAGAGGGAGGAGGTGTGATTGCAGGGTCTCAGCTACTGAAGAGCATCCTCTTCAACTGCCTCAGCATCACCTGCAAATCATTTCAAAGACAAGAAAAATGAGGCAGCATGTTCTTTTATCCCCAATACAGTGGTTTTTTTCTAAGAGGCAAACTATAAATTTCCAATACTTCTGTCCTGTTCAATAACCCTACAATAAACTGTAAGTTTATTACAATAAACTGTAAGTTTATTGCCTTTAGTTGGGCTATGCAGGGCAGAAGTTTGTTCCACTGTTGTAATAGCTGCATCCTGAATTGCAAAATGCCTCCTGGGACCTGTAACAACCTTGTTTATATTTGAGATTGCAGTTGCTGCTAAAAGATTAAGCTATTTTATCCTTGGTAACAAGTGTTTACAATGTCTATTAGAATAATTTTTAACTAAGGGATTATTTTGCCTTCTAGTCACCTAATTTCCTTTTTGCTCTTCATGAGGGCAGATATTGACTTCCCATTTGTCTGTTTCAGTTGTCCCATATATCTGATGGAATAAAACTTGTCTAATATTTGCTTTCTGAAATATTTGTATTCAGTTCAGCTGAAACATCAACACAGATGTTCCTTTCTCTCTAATTAGCACATGTTTAGATCTCTGTTCAATTAAGTCCTTGCAAGAGTGGATACATAAATAACATACAGCAAGTGTTAATGGTGAACTGGTTTGGCATCTAAATGCTACCTTGGGCTGCAGTAATTGCAAATTATAGGAGATTAGACTCTGAATCCAGGCCAAGTTCAACTCAAGTCTTTTAGTATGTTCATCTGAAAGGTAGTGCTGATGCTTTCTACTTCAGTAGTTGATTGCTAGCTCTGTGTGTCCAGAAGAGCACAGAATTATTAAGGATGGAGGAGAGCTCTCAGATCCTTGGCACTGTGTGTAGATTGAGGGAGAGGAGGGTGACTTTGTTGCCTTTTTTGTCATTTCTTGTTTGTGAAGTGCCAGTAACTCATTTCAGATGATTTCCACATTTCTTGAAGGAGATTACCAGGCATATTCTTTATCCCATGGAGGTCAGGTGAATTTGGAATAAACCTGCTTTTCTTGGCCTTACATTAATGAATAATACTGAAGAAATGAACTCAGCCAAGCTCTTTTTCTGCAGTTTTTAAATGGTGCTAAAGAGCCTTCTGAATAGCTTTGGTCTTTCCCTTCCTTTCTCTTGTATTGTAAGCCTTCTCAATGGAGAGACTGAGACAAAGAGAAGTGGTAACTTGTCATGAATTAGGAATGTGGAGGGATGGACTCAAAGAAAACACTTGGACTTGAACTTTCCTCCAGCTCCTGTTGCCAGCCAAGGGTTTTATGTGGTACACCACAGCCTCTGAAGGCACAGAATGTACTCTCTGAAGCAGTTCAGTTTAGAAGTTGGGCAATGATAACATGTTTCTAATGGCTTAAATCTGGTGGGAATGCCTTTTGGGGTTTTCTTTGAATACTGCATGTACCTCTGAAAAAATAGATCACGTTCTGAAATGAAGGTGTGCTTCAAATAAAGTGAAAGATGTGTGGGAAGATGCAGAAATCCAATGAAGAAAGGGCAAGATTTGGTCATGGCACAGCTCCCATGGACTTCACTGTGTCACTTGGGTCACCATGCTCTTTCCTTTCCTCTCCAGAGGTCTTCTCCCATGCTTGTGTCCTCTCACAAGTGAGGTGCACTCCTCTTCATAGCCTTGATGCTAACAGCATGGCTAGAAATATGCAAAACTAGCTATTTGATCCTCTTTCTATCGGAATAGGAGAGGGAGAAAAACATCTAGGAGTGTTATTTTGTAGCTGGAAAAATATTCTTTTCAGGCATAATTTTAAGATTCTATCATAAACACAAAACCCACATGCACTTTCCATTAACATACAGTTGTTTTAAATTACTGCAGCTGTTTTGTCTGATACTAAGTATGTTTTACATGAATTTAATATGTTGATCTATGCCTCATCTTTGTACTTGCCACAGCTGGCTGAATCCCACCCTGCAGCAGAAAGGATATCCAATCTTCTTGGGATTGGGACAGAAATTACAGGCAGACATCTGCCCAATCATCAACTATTTATGGTTGGACTTGAGGTCTCTTCCAACCTTAATGATTCTGGGATCTTTAGCTCTCTTAGGAGCAGCAGAGGAAGCTGCTTCCAGCATGGGTGGTTTTATGCCTGCCATTTAGGAGTATTGCTGTTTAATCACCCATTTATAATGTTAAGTGTCTGACTGCAAGTAGTAGCAAACAGATGGGAATAAAACAGTCCATCTGCACTATGAGAGGATTTTAAACCTGTTTCTGGTTCCTTTTGATGCTTCTGATGCAATTCCTGAGGTGGCATCTTTCTCCCCCCTAAATAGCTATGTTCTTTGAGTTCCTAGAGGAATGTGTCAGCACAATTTCATCCCTTGTTTCAAAGCAGCAGAAGGCTTTGTTTCCTGTGACAGCTTTCAGAAATGCCTGGTGATAGATAGTAAAGAGTATTGCTTCTTGCTACACCTCTGTGTAAAGCTGTAGATTCTTCTGAAGAATGAGATGGAAGAAGGTGTGTGAGGAGTACTAACTTGAGTTGGCTTTCCTGTGTTGGAGTCAAGTTTGCAGTAGAATCTAGATAGTTCTTTTTTTTTTCAGCTCTGCAGTATTTTTTCCTTGGTTGTTGTAGTTTCAACTACTCCACATGTGCACAATTCTCCATTCTCCTAGATGTAGTCAGGTGAGAGCCTCTGGTCCCCTTTGGAACAGCTTAACCAGCTTGCAGTTGTGCAGCTGGCACTTCTCATCTTCCAGCTAGAACTTAAAAGTCAGGAATACCATAACTTGCAGCTCTGAGTGCTCCTATTCTGTTCCAGTGCCAAGTGAAACAGATTAGTGAGTCTCTCAAGTTGTTTTCATCTAATCTCTTTAATCTTCCTGTGGGCTATATTTATCTGCTTGACTCTACCCTGGTGTGGACTATGAGATCCATTCATGTAGAATCTCAGCAGAGGGTCAGTGTCTTGTCAAAGAGCTTTTGACTGGGTTATAATTCAAGTTTTCTTTCTGCTAATTCTTCTTCCTTGGCAACCTTTAGCANGTTGGGGATGTCCCTGGCCACTGCAGGGGGGTTGGACTAGATGAGCTCCAGAGGTCCCTTCCAACCCAAACCATTCGAGGATTCTATGATCCTCACTGTCATTCGAAGCTCCCAAGTCTGCAGCCACATCCTTGCAGGAGAGAGAAGGATTTCTGCATCTGAACTGTCATCTTGGTCTGCATCTCCATGAGCATTTTAGACTTGATCAGGAATGTACTTTTGAAGGGCATCTCCTTCCTGTAGTTTGATATGTGTCAAGGGATATATGACCTGGATTTTCTTAGGATGAGACTGAAGTGGAAGGTGTGCTCTGACAGCACACCTAATTCATGCCCTCTGCTAATTGCTTCCATGGGACCAAGCCTGGCCTGTAGTATCAGCTCCACTTGCAGAGGACACAGCAGGGTGGTGGCAGCACCTGATTCAGGTCATACAGCCACTGCCATCATTCTGCAGCCATCCTGCAATAGGAGAATTATAGATCACAGAATCACAGTATCCCAGAATGTTAGGGGCTGGAAGGGCCCTAGAAAGATCATCTAGTGCAACCCCCAACCCCCCTGCCAGAGCAGGAGCACCTAGACCAGCTCACACAGCAATGTGTCCAGGCAGCTCTGCAATGGCTCCAGACAAGGAGACTCCACAGCCTCCTGGGCAGCCTGGGCCAGTGCTCTGGCACCTGAACTGCAAACAAGTTGCTCCTCAGCTTGGTACTAAACCTGCTGTGCTCCAACTTGCTCCCATTCCCTCTTGGCCTACCATTGGATGCCATGGAGCAGAGCCTGGCTCTCTCCTCCTCACACTCACCCTTCCCATATTTCTAAGCATTGCTGAGGTCTCCTCTCAGTCTCCTCTTGTCCAGGCTGAAGAGACCCAGCTCTCTCAGCCTGTCCTCCTAGGGCACATGCTCCACTCCTTTCAGGATCTTGCTGGCCCTGGGCTGGACTCTCTCCAGCAGCTCCCTATCCTTCTGGAGCTGAGGGGCCCACAACTGGACACAGCATTCCAGGGGAGGCCTCCCCAGGGCACAGGAGAGGGGAGAAGAACCTCTCTGGCTCTGCTGGCCACGCTCCTCTTAATGCATCCTAGGATGCCAGATCACTTGGATCTCCAACCCAATTCTGATTCCATCTAGGCCTTTTTTGATAACTCCAGTGGAATGGGAATAGCAAATCCTCCCAAGGCAATACTCTAATTCCACGTGACACTTATAGGATGTTCCCTTTGGCCACTGAGAATTACCTTTTCCTATTAAGTGCAAGCCAACTTCCTAACATTCCCAGCCTTGCAGTGTCTTTGTGAAATACAAGGGCTGGAAAACAACTTGGTGTTAGTTGAAAGGATGCATTGGCATGTGTGACATAACTCCAGGAGTCCTGGTTATTCCTAGTAAGACAGATAAATGTGTTGCAAATATATATATGTGTAAAATAAAATGTATAACATGCAAGTGTTCTGTGTTGATGTGGATTGAAGTTGTATTTGCCTATAAAGCAATATGGAGAGTATTTTAGCAGTTTGGAAAGATCTCTTTTCTTTGTTTATAGCTTTTAAATATGTATACCTGTATTAAGTCTTAATATTATATTTATTTACTGCAGGGTGTTGGGAAAAACAAGATTGTTGACAGATTCCTTCAGCTTTTAAACAGGCCCAGAGAGTATTTACAGCTGCATAGGTAAGAATGTGTTACGTTTCCATACTTTAATCTGGTTTCCCATGTTTTTAAAACTCAATTACCAATTACCAGGTAAGGGAATGGAATAATATTAATGCTGTCTTCGTGGAAAATGTGGAGGTGATGGAGTGTCAGCTGAAGGTGGACATTGTCTGCCCTCTCACAAATGTGTCTGACAGATGGTCCCTCATTAGTCCTTGGAATTTGGGTTGCAGAATCTGTAGCTCCCCTTCAACTTGTCTCTCTGGAGATGAATGTGCACTTGGCAGCTACATATCCTGAGGCTCTCAGTTTCTTGTTTGGTCCTGAATCTGTCAGAAAATAGCTGATGATGACATCAGGAGTTCTTGAACTTGTCCATATTGACTGTCACTTCATATAGGTAGCTCTAAACCAAGTAATATGCAGATATCTGTAATGATCCATCCATGTATGGAAGGGATATTGCAACTGAATGGGATCTGTTCTGCAGCAGAGAGCTATATCCTTAGTTATAAAATACTCTTGGCAGTGGCTGTAATTAAGATGTAGCCAGAGGAGAAACTGCTCTAGTGGAGAAAACTCTTTAAGAAGAGCTTGGAAATCAATATAATGAAGATTTTTACTAGACAGTAGTGTTCTGTAATAAGTAGTGAGTAAATAATCAACAAAAATAATCAGACCAAATTTCAGAAGTAGTCTGATTTAGGAATCCAAGTGTATTTTTCAAAGCCTGTTATGGTATTTAAGTACCAAAATCAGGAAGATATTCCAGAAATGTTTACTTTCAACAGCTTGTGAGGTAAATAAAGGGAGACTACAATGTGATTTAGTGTAGTACAGTTTGCTATGCAACACAGTTGATGTTTTTATAGAAGAATACCTCATCACCCCTTTTTAACAGGAACATAAAAGAACTAAAAAAATCCTATTACATCTGTTTGATTTTGGTTGTTGATTGTGTGGTTAGGAGGAGGGGTTTTGTTTGGTGGATTATATTGTTGGTTTGATTTTGGGGGTTGGTTTTGGTTTGGTTTCTTTCCTGTCCTGTTGCAAGAGCATAAGGAGTTCTGCTGCTCTAACACTACATATGTTCAATGACATAGTTCTCATGTTTGCCTTAGAGGCAATGAGCTATTAGCAGGAGTCATTCTAAAAATCTCACATGTTATGTCTTATACTTCAAGATGCTGAGAGGAGATAAAAGCCACAAAAAGAGAGTGCTTTTTCCTTCAACATCCTTTCTGACATCTGTATTCACTTGCTCTATCACTGATTCACATGGGAAGGGTCAACCTGACCTTAAGGTTTCAATTGCTTATGGAAGTTATAAATCCTTTTTTTCCTAATGCTTTCTTACAACAACCTCAACCACTCTGGGATTTACCACCAATTTCTGCAAGGTAGCAGCTGGATGAGCCCAGCTAGCTCTTATTCTAGCTCTGGCTGTAGTAACACACCTTGCTAAACCAAAATTGTTCCATAGGAAAAAAACACACCAAGAAGAACAAAACTAGTTTCTCTTGTCTTCATAGCATTTGCTAATGCCACAGTGATTGTTCTGTGTCCATTTGCTGTCAGTATGGAAGAGCAGATAAAGTTGAGGGCATTATAAAGCAGCTGCAGACTCATCAATGTTTTCAGGACAACAAAAAAAAGAACATTTTGTGTCGTGAGATGAAGTTTGGTAACATAGAATCCTAGCATGGTTTGGGTTGGAAGGGACCTCTGGAGCTCATCTAGTCCAACCCCCCTGCAGTGGCCAGGGACATCCCCAACTAGAGCAGCTTGCCCAGAGCCCTGGCAAGCCTCACCTGCAATGCCTCCAGGGATGGGAACTCAACCACCTCCCTGGGCAACCTGGGCCAGTGTTCCACCACCCTCGTGGGGAGCAACTTCTTTCTAATGTCCAGTTGAAATCTACTCCTCTCCAATTTCAAACCATTGCCCCTTGTCCTTTCACTGCAGGCCTTTGCAAACAGGCCCTCTGCAGCCTGCTTGGAAGTTCCCTTTAGGTCCTGGAAGGTCACTAGTAGTTCCCCCTGAAGCCTTCTCTTCTCCAGGCTGAACAATGCCAGCTCCCTCAGCCTGTCCTCAGAGCAGAGGTGTTCCAGCCTAGAACATTTCTTTATTGTGGTGATAGGTGTGTAAATAATGAGCAGTTGTTAAGCAGCAGTTTCTCTGCAGGGTTTTCTGGCTCCATGCTGTGCAGCCATTGATGAGCTGGAGGAAATGCAGAAGTTGCAGCTCACCATCTCCTGTGCAGAGCTTCTGGCACAGGCATTCCCCTCCACAGTTCAGAGTGTTCAGGAATCAAAAGGACTGATCCTTTCCATTGCCATGGGAATTTTGGTGCTCTCAGCTCGTGGGAGAACCAGATCCTCCCTCAGCTACTACACATGTGGCCAACTGAAGTCATGAGAAGTAAAACTAGTCAACCTCAACTTCAGGATGTAGATCTGCAGCTATTTAGTTGTGTGAGAACATCACCACTGCTTACAGAAATAGAAACCTTTGATGAGTAGAGTGCAGTGTAATCCACATCAGTAATGAATAATTAACTCTTCTGCTGCTTGGAGCCTCAGTGAATCTGCAGAAGATACAGAATCATTAAGTTGGAAGAGACCTCTAAGATCATCAAGTCCAAATGCCATTAAAAATAGGAAACAGTTCTGTTTAAGAACTACTTGATATACTTTCTGTACGTCAAGAATATACTCTCTGTATAAATATACTTTCTAAGATACATACTAGATATACTCTAGATATACTTATTAAGACATACTTTCTGTATATCAACAAAGGAATCTTCTAGGAAATTAGTTTATTGCTAAAAAAAGAGAATAGGAATCTTCACAAAGACGGATGAGAAAAAGTGGGAGTGGGTTTTGATGCAAAATACAGTTTGATGCCTTTTGGTTGGTTCTAAATACAGTTTGATGCCTTTTTATGAAAACAGAGAATGTAGGAAGTTTTCTTCTTTCAATAAAAGGATTTATGCCCTTAAATTAGCCTTATTAAACCTTAGTTCTCCATGTGATATCTTTTCTTATAAGTTGAGGTTTTCCACTTTTCTAGGTATTAACATAGATGCTAAAGTAATTGGGCTTTGTTGTAAATTTGATGCTTCACAACTATCAGCAGAATGCTAACTGCTGTGGGAATTCTATTTGTTATCTGATAATCTCACTATTGTTTTAGAAGACACTACACTACTGTTTGAAGGCCCATANTGCGTTGGGCAGCTCATGGCTCCAGGATGAAGAACTCCTGCCTGCCTAAGATCATGCTCTCTGGGCAACTTGCCCCTGGCTGTGGCAAGAGAGGAGCCCCGAAGAGGAGATGCAAGGACTCCCTGAACCAACAGCTCAGCCTTGGCCATATTACTCCCCTGAACTGCTCTCCTCTGGCCTCCACTCAGCAGCTCTGCACACACACTAGTGTTAATGCCGCCCATGGTTTGGAGCAGGCACGCAGGATCACTCTGGAGGAGAAAAGACAGCGTAGAAAGAATCGTGTCTTGCAGCTTCTACCTCCTGAGGAGTCCTTGTGCTGTGCCTTTTGCAACTGCTCTGGTCTGTCCCAAATTGGCCTTTGCAGCCAGCAGCGCTTGGGAAAAGCGCTTGGGAAGAGCATGGATGGAGCCCTCCCCGGAGCTGCGTTAGCAAAGCTTAGCCATGAAGAGACTACCTTATTCTGACTTTCCTGATGTTACATTTCCTTTACAGGAATTTACCTATGGTATCACATATTCCTGTCAAAGTTACTGTGTTTGTTCTAGTGACTGATGATTGGAAAGAGTGTAACAGGGTTCATTTGAAATGCACTTTGGATTGTGTCTTTCTAGTCCCCCAATAAATTACAGTAATCTGATCTTTTCTCCCCCAAATTAACTGAGTTTGCATATGTTTATCCTTTTCAAAATCAAGGTAATTTTGCCATGATCTTTAGCAATCAAATTAATGGAGAGGTTTGGGGTTGGAAAATGAGCTTCTGGTGTCCCTACAAGCAATACTTATTGCAAACTGGCCATTAATCTTGAGATGTTAATTTTCTTTCCCTCTTGTTCAGCACATGTAATCAGTATAAAATCTAATTACCTGTTCCCCATATTGAGATCATTTCAAACTACCCTTTCAGCTTTATTGACTTGGGAGGTTTTTTTAAATGCTAATTGAAAAAGTTGTTTCAGAAGAAAAAACTTCTTTTGCCCAAGACACAGATGAACACCTGATACTGTAGAATTATAGTGTTCTTCTTTGAGTTGCATTTGGTCATCATGCCTTGAAAGAATATAGGACCATGGAAGACAATTTAAGTGTACAGTAACCCTATGGTGTGTCCTTTATTCTTTACACAGCTCAGGTTTGGCAAGAAAAGATAAGATTATATCTTTTTATTACAGAAACTTATGTTGTAAAGCACTGAATGTATTGTCTAGCATATAATAGGTGTTTTTATAGAGTTTTTTTTTACTCTTGTTGTTTTTTCCACTTATTTAAAATACATTTTCAATCAATCACTACAGAGTTGCCATGCAAAGCTTCCTAGAGTTGATGCAATTAATGGGCTCTCTATTCACTGTTAGCTCTTCATAAGCTGTTGGACTTGCTCTGCTGTTGTCAGATTCCAGGTGCTAGGGAATTCAGCTTGAGGATCCTGCTGTGGGTAGCTCTTCTGGACAAAGAGCTGAGCTTACAAGACCTCTTTGTTTCCTTTTCCTCTAGAGCTGAAGTAACAGTTTCACACTGTTCACTCACTGTAATATATTCTTATACACAAGAAGCAGAGCTGTAGGTGTCACTTTATTTATATATTTTACCCTTTTGAGTGAATTTCTTATGTAACAAATTCTGTGTAAATGTTGCATCTTGTTTTGAAAGGTGGATCATGTATAAGTAATTCTGTAACTTGATTTAAGTGTATAACCTGAATGAAACATATCATTCCCTTTTGGCTTTTGTTCTGCCACCTGCAGTCATACAGAGTACCAAGTACCTTTACACTCCAAATCATTTATTGATTTAAATTATTCATTTAAAACAAATACATGTCCTGCTGAGCAGTTACAATGGCCCAGAAGAAAAAAAAAAGAGGATTTAATTATCAGTGCATACAGATAAATCAAAAAGGCTTTACAGTGTCATTTTAGCAGAGGAATGAGACAGCTGGCTGGCTTTTCAGAGTTTCCTGGTCTGATCATGCAATGCAATGACTACAGAAATTCATTTGTAAATGTCCAAGCCATGCAGATTCTTTATTTGTGCTAAGATCACCTACTCTTCATCAGGATAATCCATGAGTGGATTAGCTAACCAATTAACAGCTTCACATGGCCCTTGGCCTGATTATTTTTCAAGTACTCTTAAAATCAGGTCACAGCAGATGAGTATATTCATGTCTGGTTGAAGTGGACATTGGTAGGTAGGTAGATAGATAGATGATAGATAGGATAGATAGATAGATGGATGGATGGATGGATAGATGATAGATAGATAAATAGATGCATAGATAGATGGATGGATGGATGGATAGATGGATGGATGGATGGATGGATAGATAGCTAGATGATAGATAGCTAGGTGATAGGATAGATGGATAGATAGATGGAGAGATAGATAGATGATAGATAGATGGATAGATAGATGAATGGATGGNGATAGATAGATAGATAGATAGATAGATAGATAGATAGATAGATAGATAGATAGATATCTCACAGAAATGAAGAATAACAATTATTAGAGCATATATTCAGTGTCTCTGATCTTTTCTTTCAACTACCATAAAGCTCCATCTGGAGAATGAAGAAGAAAGCCAAACTTGGCTTATCTAAGCTTCTCTGTGGTTGATGGAAATTTCTCCTGTTGCATCTTATAGTTCTTCCCCAGAAAGAAAGAAGGAATTGCTGTCAAAGAAACAGCAGCTGTCACAGACTAGAATGTTCAAATAAGTCTATAGACCTCAGAAAAAGCTGCCTTTGGGGTAAATAATGCACTGACAGCAAAATAGTAAATGGCAGTCATATGAGCTAACAAACAAAAAAGATTGAAAGAATTCCTAGTATGAATTGAGTAGTACTGCCAGCAGAGTTGCTGAGTTTCAGTAGTAAAATACCTCTATCTCTCTCTCTTTCTCTCTCTCTCCTTCTTTTTCTCTTTCTGTTTCTCCTTCTCTTTCTATCTCTCTCTTCCTCTCTCTCTCTCCCTTTCTCTCTCTCCTTCTTTTTCTCTTTCTATCTCTCCTTCTCTTTCTGTCTCTTTCTTTCTCTCTCTCCCCCCTTTCTCTCTCTCCTCTCTTCCTTTCTCACTTTCTCTCTTTCTCTCTCCTTTTTCTCTTTCTATCTCTCCTTCTCTTTCTCTCTTTCTGTCTCTCTCTTTCTCTCTCTCCCCTTCTCTCTCTCTTTCTCTCTCTCCTCTCCCTCTTTCTCTCTTCCTCNACCATAAAGCTCCATCTGGAGAATGAAGAAGAAAGCCAAACTTGGCTTATCTAAGCTTCTCTGTGGTTGATGGAAATTTCTCCTGTTGCATCTTATAGTTCTTCCCCAGAAAGAAAGAAGGAATTGCTGTCAAAGAAACAGCAGCTGTCACAGACTAGAATGTTCAAATAAGTCTATAGACCTCAGAAAAAGCTGCCTTTGGGGTAAATAATGCACTGACAGCAAAATAGTAAATGGCAGTCATATGAGCTAACAAACAAAAAAGATTGAAAGAATTCCTAGTATGAATTGAGTAGTACTGCCAGCAGAGTTGCTGAGTTTCAGTAGTAAAATACCTCTATCTCTCTCTCTCCTTCTTTTTCTCTTTCTGTTTCTCCTTCTCTTTCTATCTCTCTTCCTCTCTCTCCCTTTCTCTCTCTCCCTCTTTTTCTCTTTCTATCTCTCCTTCTCTTTCTGTCTCTTTCTTTCTCTCTCTCCCCCCTTTCTCTCTCTGGATAGATAGCTTCTCACTTTCTCTCTTTCCCTCTCTCCCTTTCTCTCTCCTTTTTCTCTTTCTATCTCTCCTTCTCTTTCTCTCTCTCTTTCTCTCTCTCCCCCTTCTCTCTCTCTTTCTCTCTCTCCTCTCCCTCTTTCTCTCTTCCTCTCTTCCTCTTTCTCTCTCTCTCCTTTTTCTCTTTCTATCTCTCTTTCTCTTTCTCTCTGTGTGTCTCTGTCTCTCTCTTTCTCTCTCTCTCCCTTTCTCTCTCTCTTCCTCTCTCCCTCTTCTCTTTCCCCTTCCTCTCTCTCTTTCTCTCTCTCCCTTTCTCTCTCTCTCCTTTTTCTCTTTCTATCTCTCCTTCTCTTTCTGTCTCTCTGTCTCTCTCTTTCTCTCTCTCTCCCTTTCTCTCTCTCCTCTCTCTCTTCCTCTCACTTTCTCTCTTTCTCTCTTCCTCTCCTCTCTCTCTTCCTTTCTCTCTTTCTCTCTTCCTCTCTCTTTTTCTCTTTCTCTCTCTTTCTCTCCCCCTCCCTCTCTCCTCTCTCCTCTCTTCTTTCATTCTCTTCTTTATTTATGGAGAGCTTGTAGGGACAGCTTGCTTGCTCAAAAGAAAAAGCAGTCTTAGGAAAGCCATCAGCAAGCTTTTCATATTTCTCTTTTACAAGAAGAAGACAAATGAGTTGAGTTGAGGAGGGAGACAGCATGTCAGACAGCTCTTTTCACATCTACATTCCAACAGTCTTGCTTCTTTGTGTCAGAGCTGTTTTCATCTTAGGAGCCAAATGTGCTGAAATTAGAAGGTTTGGATATTCATGTCTTAGAGCTTAGCTGATGTTAGAGCCCAATTAATACAAAGATGCTAATATTAATAAGTGAATGTGAATTACAGTTTTCAGTTCCTTTCCTATGGGAGTGAAGTTCTAGAGTCTAATGTTTGGAGTGCCAGACATATTTTACACTGAGAAAAATCTGCATGCTGTATTGCTCAGAAATGTTTCAGACATGGCATAGTTTTATTATTCTGTATTGCAGTATATTTTCATTTACATAATTCATTACAAAGCCCAATTTTAACGAAGAAAAAAAAAAACCCTGAGGAGGCAAATTATTTTTAGCTATTCTTTACTATATTTAGGTCATGTTAAGTTTTGTTAGAACAGAAATTAATGACATTTAATTGCATAGCTTATGATTCTGGAAGGAAAAGAAGATTTATCTGTACTAACTAATCCTTATACACATGGCTGAATGTATTAGCCTAAGCAAGTGCAGGGGTTTTGCATTCACTTATGTCATCAAGCCAATGGAATTCATCTTTGGCTGCATATTTTGTTTCTGTAATACACTGCAAAGCCTCTGAAATATTTCCTTAAATGTTAGGGCTGAATACAACAGAGTAGAAGAAAGGAGGCAACCATAGATAAATTAAGAAACTTGAAGCTAGATTTAGGATGTCAATTGTTGTTTCATTTTGAGACCATCTACAATTGTTTCTGATTTATGCAACTTTTTATAAGTAAACTGTAAACTCTCCTAGTGCTTATTTCTCCAATCCTGTCTTCCCTGAAGAATGAGATCCTCCAGAGGATTTGTGTGGGCTGCTGGTGATACTAAGCACAAGTTACTATTCCATATCAGGGGCTTGTAAATCATCTCTGTACAGGCAGAGATTAACTAGCTCACCACTATTTTCTGTGACAGTAAAATACCATTTGACATTTGTCTCTTTTTTTTCCCCACCACCACCTGTGCCCATCCACAGCATCACTGGAGATCTTCCTTTCAGATCAAGTAACTAAAGATCAAAGCTCTCTGTTCCCTTCCTATGCTTTATTCCTGTGCATGGGAAAGGATAGGATAAATCAATCATGAGTTTAAAGCTAAACAAGAAATTATTAGTGATTAGGAACAGAAATCCTGCCGACAGCAGTTTCAAATAAAGGAAATGTCCATGTTGTGCTGTCAGTTTAAAAGTGGAATTGGAAGCTGGCCATGGAAGAGTTTGCTGCAAACAGTACTGTGTTTGATTTCCTGTACCCATGGAGCTTATCAGCATCTTGCTGGTTTGTTTTTTTTCACAAGGTGTTACAAAATTAAAGCTAGAACTAAAGTGGCTGTTTGGAACAGTGAGTCAGCTTAGCTTAAGCAAACAGTGTTGTTAGACAGCAGGGTAAGAGATCTTTTGGTGCATCACATCTCACCTGCAATGCAAAGCTTACCAGCCTTACCTGGTGATGAGCAGGTGGATCTCCAGCAGTGTGAGGCTCTCCTGATGGGTTTGGCCATGGGAATAGTCCATCATTCTGTTGACACAGACTAATCCAAATCTGGAAATACAGAAGGAAACTGATGGCATAGCCAACTTGCCCTGAGATTGAATTGCACATCCTGTTGCCCATGGAGCTGTGGGAGTCATGGGGACCTTCTGTCATCACCCACCTCTGGATTATTTCTTAGCTTACTGATCCTCTGAACCCCAAAGGTAAATGGGGTTGGTTTTATGGATTTTGACAAAGGTTTTATCAAGTATTTTGTGCAATCAGGAGGGATTTCCCCTAGGTTATGGACAGAATTCACATAGGTGAACCCAATGTGGTGATGTCTCTTGCTGGACCTTCCTGAATTGCAACTGTATTTATTTATCTATACATTCAGTGGTGGTTGAAATAGATTAAAATAGTGAAGATTAAGGAATGCTCTCACTACAGATTTTAATAAACACTATTTTAGAGTTGAAGGGAAAAAAAAATCATATGAGCAATTCAAACACAAATAGAATCTCAAAAATAATGCCTGTGCTATTAAAACCTCTGCCTCATCTAAGAGCTAACATTGCCCATGATGCAAAATATAGCAAGTGCTGAAATGATTCCATCTAGTATGGTTTAGATAGAACTAAATTAGTATTCCACATGAGTATGTAGTCTATTTTTTTTCTCCTTGGTGATATATATATATCTCATCATATATATATATATATATATATGGGGAAGAGCAACTAAAACATTAATGCTTTGACTATGACACTGCAAACTCTTGTTTGGTTTTTCTGGGGAGAGTTTCTTGTTTGTCATGTAAATGACAATTTAAGCATGCTTAACTAGAAAAAGTAATAACAGATACTTTTTTTCCTCTTAGAAAAAGCACAGCCTTTGGGGGTTTTTGTCCTCTGTATTTTTAAGTAATGCTGTCTGTTTTTTTCCACATTTCAGGGACACCACTGTGCAAAGCCTTACCCTGCAACCTTCTGTTAAAGATGGTCTCATTATGTATGAAGATTCACCCCTGGTCAGTAGTAATATTTGGATTGTGTCTTTGGAAATCTTTTTCATTCCAAAGAAGTAGTTAACCATGCTGGCTTTTGAGATAAGAAAGTTCTTTGTGATCTGATTTCTTCTATGGCAGAGTCAGTGAGTGTGGCAACATTACCTTTAGTCACATTTGGTGTCTGCATGCACAAAATAAGTATGGAAAATGACTTAGTATTAACCTGAGGTTTTCTAACTGGTATTTTCCTCTTTCTCTTCTGTAGCATGTCACACCTAGCTGCTAAGCTGGACTCCAAACAGCTGTTGCAGCCATTCTGGAGTTCTTTCAGCTGGACGTTGACAGTCTAGATGCAAAGTGCTTTTGCACTTCTCTGTCAGCACACCAATTCTTTTTCAGTCAGGCTCTTCACTTCCCTCCCTAGCAGAGCCTTTTCCATCCCTATCCTGAAGAAACAGAAACACTCACTTGCCATGTTTCAACAGCTCCTCTTCTCTCTGCTATACTTCAGTCATAGCTTCTCACTGTTCTGAATCCCTTTCTTGTCTCAGTGGCATGGAGATGTCACTACTACTGATGGAGAAAGCAGTCAAGCAGTGGCTTGCAGGTTGTAATGTTTTGATTCTTTTCTCTTCTAGGTAAAAGCAGTGAAGTTTGGACACATTTTGGTAATTGATGAGGCAGACAAAGCCCCCACCAATGTAACCTGCATCTTAAAAACCTTAGTAGAAAGTGGGGAAATGGTTTTGTCAGATGGAAGGAGAATTGTTGCCGGTAAGTAGAGAGAAAGCTTTTTGATCATTTACAGTGAAATGTGTTGCTGCTTTTCAGCAGCAGACACACAGAAGAGTCCAAATGGAATCATAGAATTGGCAGGGTTGGAAGGGACCTTCAGGCTCATCGAGTTCCAACTACCCTGCCAGGGCTGGGGCTGCCAGCACCTCTCTGGGTAACCTGGGCCAGTGTCTCCCCACCCTCATGGGGAAGAACTTCTGCCTAACATCCAACCTAAATCTCCCCTCCTCTAGCTTGGATCCATTCCCCCTAGTCCTAGCACTGCCTGACATCCTAACAAGTCCTTCCCCAGCTCTCTTGTAGCCCCTGCAGATCCTGGAAGGCCACAAGAAGCTCTCCTGGGAGCCTTCTCTTCTGCAGACTGAATATAAATTAAATACAAAGAGGACAGGTAGTCCCCACTCCAAGAACAGTGGATGCATTTTTATGTGTTTTAAATGTAACACTTTCATGAAACCAATTAACGAAGCTTTAGAATGAACCCTAGAGCACTCAGAGTTGAATGGCACTAAGAAGCTATTTGAGCCTTTTTTTGTAACTGTTCTTCTAATTCTAAGAACATCATTAGATTAGAAGAATTCTAAGAAGAATTCTAATCTAATTGTGTTCATTTAATTCATTCAGAATCACAAAACTTCAATATGCAATGAATAAAATTCCTTTTTTTTTCCAGATCACACTTATGAAGAGGGGAGAGAAAATGTAATAGTTATTCATCCTGATTTTAGAATGATAGTTCTAGCAAACAGACCTGGATTTCCTTTCTTGGGTAATGACTTTTTTGGCACATTAGGTAAGTGATTCATATTAATAGAATTAATGACTAGAATAACTATCTTCATTAAATGGGGAGATGGGGTCCTTATGCATATTATTACTTTGTTTCACCTAACACACCTCAGATTGAAGACTTAGATGTAAGTTTACATCTCCTAGCAGAAGTGCTCAAACATACCCTGAAGTACACAGCTATGTCAGCTGTGTTATCACTGTTTTCTTTTATGGGCTCTGGACAAACACAGATTACAAGAAATCTTTGTTGATGAGTGTATATTGTATACAAGGAAGAATTCCTTGCTCCACTGTTAGTCTAAGTGGGCTTCTGGCAAACCTTTGGCAGTGTTACACCAGAGCTCTGAACTGAGTAGCCCTCCAGACTCCACTGACTGTTATCTATGGCAGCTTAGCCATTTCTGGGCAGGCACCTTCATTTGTGTGTTTTTATCTTAAGAATGCTTATTCTGCAAGAAATAATCCCAGACTCATAAGAGCAGGTGCAAAGCCACTTCCATATTGAAGGATAGCTTTTTGTTTTCCAGATGTAGTTCATAGAATCATAGAACAGTTGCAGCTGGAAGAGCCCTTGAAGCTCATCAGTGCAGCCTTTGTCCTAGCCCTAGCAACCTGCTAAATGATGCCTCCCAATGCAATATCTACCTGTCTCTTCAACACTTCCAGGGATGGGGACTCAAGCACCTCCCTGGGCAGCCTGTGCCAATGGCTCACAACCCTTGCAGCAAAGAAATTCCTCCTAATGTCTAGCCTGAACCTCCCCTGGGGCAATTCCAATCCATTTCCCCTTGTCCTATCATTCTCCACTAGGGAGAACAGCCCAGTCCCTGCCTCTCTACAACCTCCCTTCAGGGAGTTAGAGAGAGCAATGAAGTCTCCCCTCAATCTCCTCTTTTCCAGTTCCATGTCAGAGACTCCCTGGCTCTGAATTTTACTCAGTTATATTGCCCCAAGATGTTTTAGTAAAGCCTATTCATTCTTCATGACCTAATTTCCCTCCTTTCCTGGCCTCTTTAGACAGAATTATTGTACTGTGTTTGATCCACATGGCAGAGGCTGGGCTGAGGTTCTGGGGTTCTCCTTTGATTTTGTTTTTCAAGCATAGAGGCTCTTCTGCTTTCAATCCAAGTCCTTTTCTAGAAGGATCTGATTGTGCTTCTGCAAAGTTTTCAAGGACTATTAAATAACTGTTGCCAGATCTCCATGTTTCTGGGAACCTTGATGTTCTTCAGAGCAAGTTTGTCCTTCACATGTTAGTTTGGTCTTACTGTGTTTTTAACAAGCAGCATCCTCTTGAGCCATTGCTTTTCCATTTAAGGTGCTGTATGAAACTGAAAGGAGCTCTTGGGATGTTCTCTTGCAACAGATGACTTAATTGTATGCTTTTTTTGTTCTTTTTAGGGGACATTTTTAGTTGCCATGCTGTTGATAATCCCAAACCAGAGTCTGAACTGGCAATGCTTAGACAATATGGCCCTGATGTTCCAGAGCTGATCCTTCAGAAACTGGTGGCTGCTTTTGGAGAACTCAGGAGCTTGGCTGACCAAGGAATTATTAACTATCCCTATTCAACTAGAGAAGTTGTGAATATTGTAAAGCATTTACAGGTACAGTAGAGCAGATTTCATTGGAAACTTGAGTTCATCACTACTAATTTTTTAATGAAACAATTGAAGGTTTTAGAAGGTGATGTCATTATTCTTCATGCTTTTTTATGCCATTCTTATGAAAAGGGTTTGCATTTTGAAGGAATCATCATATTCAGCTGTTGTTGTACACAGGCAGATATGTTTTTCTGTGTATTTATTTATAGATGGTTTTTATAGCTATAGAAATAGATATATATAAATCTCTGAGAGTGTTTTTTTCTGCTATGTGAGATTATATCACATTCACCCTGTGAAGAAAGTGTGCAGTCTTCATGATGAAATTCCATATTCAGCATGCAATACTTCCAGGACTGTTCACTCTATGCTGCTATAAAATTTTGGGGTTTAGTCATTTCCTGAGGGAAAACAAGATTCTGCTGCATAACAGCAATAACTCACTGGTGGAATTTCTCTTAAGGAAAATGTTAGTTGGATAACAGCTTAGCTCACAGGTGTTTAGCATCCACCATTGCTTCCTACACACATTTTAACTTGAACATTGTCAATTCTGGTTTAATGAGCATCTTCTTTTAAAAACAATGGCAGTAGAGCTTGACTTTTGTCTTTATGAATTGAAGGATAGCTTGGGATCATCCCCAAACTTGCTGAGGGAACACTCTCCCCCTTCATCCAGCTCATTGCTGAATATATTGAACAGTCCTGGCCCCAGCACTGAGCCCTGGGGCACACCACTAGTCACAGGTCTCCAGTTAGACTCTGCTCCAGCAAACAGGTTCATTAAGCATGACTTCTCTTCGATGAATCCATGCTGACTACTCCTTATCACCTTCTTATCTTCCATGTGCTTAGAGATGGTCTCCAGGATGAGCCATTCCATCCCCTTTCCAGGAACTGGGGTGAGGTTCACTAGCTTATAATTCCCTGGATCCTCCTTCTTGCCCTTTTCAAAGGCTGTAGCAGTAGGATATCATACAAAAATGATTTCCTCAAGCACAGGTGATCACTGCTGTCAATAAAACCTCTCTTGAACACAAGCCACTTGTCAAAAGGCTCTCTGCTTCAGTTTGGTTTTGATCAGAACAAATCCAACCACTTTTTAACAGCTGCCTGGCCAACTGCTTACTGAAGAAAGGCAATGACAATTCACTTGAAGGAAAAAAAAAAAGAATGTTTGAGTTGAACTTTTGGAAAAAAAAAAACCCATTTGGTTTCTATTGATTTTTAAAACTGGATTACTGGAAAAAATATTGATCTCCCATCAGTCTGTCTGGTTCTCATTCATTGATTCTTCCCCTCATAAGTAACACCTCTGGTGTACCTTAGAGTAATTTCACAGCTTGGATTCTTGGCTGTTCCTTAAAGTAGCAAGCAACATAGGTTTTGCTTACTACATTTTATATGTATTTATATATAGAAGACATTTTTTGATGCAGAGTTGTGAAGGAATTCATCTTAATGAAAAATTCTTACTTTTATGGCTCTAACTTTCCATGAGTACATCTATTGCTATAGTCTGCTTAAAAGCTTTCAGCAAAACAGTTGTTTCCTAGTAGCAACACAGAATCTTAATTAAAATATGCTATACATCAGGTTTGCTGAGCATCTACCACTAGTCTGAAAACAAAAGGGACAAATTATCTGTCATGCAGTCTGTAATGAGACCAGGTATTTGTTTTAGCCATCTTATGTTCTCACTACCAGTCACTTCCCTACCTATTCTAGTGCTGNTCTGGGCTGCCAGCGTGCACTGTTTGCTCATGGCCAGCTTCTCAGCCACCAGCACCCCAAGGCCTTTTCTGCAGGGCTGCTCTCCATCATCTCATCCTCTAGCCTGGATTGATAGTGGGCATTGTTCTGACCCAGGGGCAGGACCCTGCACTTGTTCTTGTTGAAGCTCCTGAGCTTCCCCTGGGCACACCTCTCCAGCTTGTCCAGGTCCTTCTGGATGACATCTCACATCCGTCAGATGCCTGCACACTTCCCATCCTGCCAGCACCATCCCAAAGGATACTGACACATCTCTGCCTACCTGCTCATCCCTCCAGGCCCTTGGCTTCCCCCTGTATATCTCATGGCTTTTCATTGAATGCTGCCAGCTCTAGCTGTGCCTCCTTAGTTTTGTGTCAGCAGAGCAAGAAGCACCATGTCTATGGCTCATCCTGAGCAACAGGCACACTAATTAATGAACCAGTGCTCATGGCTTTAATGGGAATCTATTGCCACACAAAGCAGCTGAATTCTCCCTCTGCTTTTTCACTCACAAGGACACAAACTCCAATCTGTTTCTCTCTGTCACATAGTCCCTGAGTTTGATTAAACTAGCAGAAACCTAATTATCTTTGAAAACTGGTACCTGAGATCCACTGTGGTTGGCCCAGAGGAAAACAAGTTCTAGCTGATGCACATTTGGCATCAAGGTGAGAAGGGGATACAAGCTGTGATTTGATAAGCCTAGCTTCCTTTTGAGACTAGGCTCAACAGAAAAAAGTACTACCTTAGCACAAAAGCTTCCTTAACAGGCCTAAAAGCCTGAGGATTAGTAGACTTCAGGGTCAAAGGTATCTTACTGCTTGAAGATTGTTCTGCTAGTGCCTAGAAAGCAATCTCAGATACAAACTAGAAAGAAGGCCTAGCAGAATAACCTCAGCTTTCCCAAACTCATTTGAGTTAGTAAAAAAGCTATTTCCATTTCATCTGGATTAATGTGGCTTAACATCTAAGCAGTCAGAGCACACACTCATAGTCATGGGCAGCATATGGTAAGCCTGTGGAGTTAGAGCAGAGCTTCTCAGCTTGCCTGTAAGCCACTATTACCACCAGTATTTCTGACATTTGACACTGCACTTTCAGGTCTTCCAACTAGTTTAGTATCTTGAGCTTCACCAAAAAAACCCTTTCCTTAAGAAAAAGTTAATGTAGAGTCAACCTAGTTGTGAATGTAGTGTTTAAGCTCCAACTAAGTTCCTTACTGGCATAACCTTTCTGGGAAGATGCTCCTGTAACTACATGGTAGACACAATCCTATATATTGAAGAGCACAGCTAATCAGAGGGCAGAGATTATCCTAATGATGAGTGTGTTGATGCCACATTCATCAGAATATGTTTAACTGGCTAGCTCCAGTGCTCTGATGTGCTCTCAGATCACAGTCATCAAGAACAATTTGTTTCTCCCAAACATTCAACCCTTTTTTTAGAGAAGCAAAAAAACCCCAAATTCTGTGAAAGAAATCAACACAATAGCATAAAGAGAGTGGGGCTGTGGAACTGCTGTAAGGGAAATTGTTTAACAACATGACTAACTTCCCTCCTTCCTTCCTAAGGAGCAGCAATTTTATTGACTCATTTCCCTCCTTCCTCTTTCTTTGCTACCTGAAGCCCTAAAAGCTTCTTTCTTTGGAATAACCATGATGTTTATAGTCATTGTTTACATTTGGCTGCTCCCAGCCTTCTTATTATTCAGCCTGAAAAACAAATGACAGTAAACAAAACATTGCATCCTTTCAAAGAGAAAACAAATGGCAGAGAGCTGCATGTTGGAGATTTATTTGGATATTGACTTTGAAAGAGGTGAAAACTAAACAGATGAGAAAAGTCCAGGCTGCTCTGTGCTCAATGCCCAGGTTGAAGTGACTACACTAATGTGGTGAAGTGAAGGAGACAGAAGGAGAGAGTGAGTGCCTTTAAGACACTCAGCAATGCAGCTCTTCCAACCTTCAATTAGATGCCATTCTCACTCAAACTAAGTCCTATGTTTCCACACCAGTTGGTGACAGAAGAAAACACAACTTCAGCATACTTAGNAGCTGAGTCTCTTCAGCCTGGACAAGAGGAGACTGAGAGGAGACCTCAGGAATGGTTAGAAATATGTGAAGGGTGAGTGTGAGGAGGAGAGAGCCAGGCTCTGCTCCATGGCATCCAATGGTAGGCCAAGAGGGAATGGGAGCAAGCTGGAGCACAGGAGGTTTAGTATTAAGCTGAGGAGCAACTTGTTTGCAGTTCAGGTGCCAGAGCACTGGCCCAGGCTGCCCAGGAGCCTGTGGAGTCTCCTTGTCTGGAGCCATTGCAGAGCTGCCTGGACACATTGCTGTGTGAGCTGGTCTAGGTGCTCCTGCTCTGGCAGGGGGGTTGCACTAGATGATCTTTCTAGGGCCCTTCCAACCCCTAACATTCTGTGATTCTGTGATTTTGCTTTCTATGATTGGCTAACTAGGTGGATAGATGAGGGAGGAGCAGTGGAGATTCTCTACCTGGAGCTCAGCAAGGCTTTTGACACTGTGTCCCACAATATCCTCATAACGAAGCTCAGGAAGTGTGGGTTGAATAATTGGACAGTGAGGTGGGTCAGGAACTGGGTGAATGGCTGATGTCAGAGGCTTGGGAAGAGTGGAGTCTAGCTGGAGGCCTGTGAACAGTGCTGTCCCCCAGGGTTCCCTACTGGGGTCAGTTTTGTTCAACTTGCTCATCAATGATCTGGATCAAAGAACAGAGAGTGCCTCCTCAGCAAGTTTCCTGATGATACCAAACTTTCTATTATCCCACAATAACTTGCAGTTTACTAAACAGAACTTCTAACAGGTTCATCATAGAGAGGTTTGAAAAGCAGGACATGGTTTATCATGCTTTTATACCAACACTAGTGCTGGAATATACTGTGACATGTACACCACAGATTAAAAAAAGGGTTGTGCAAGCTTATTTCTAACAGTGGTTTTCACAGAATCCCAGAATCATTAAGGTTGGAAGAGACCTCTAAGATCATCAAGTCCAACCACCTCTATGCCACTAAGCCATCTAAGTACCACATCTAGATGTTTCTTAACCCCCTCCAGGGATGGTGACTCCAGCACCTCCCTGGGCAGCCTATTCCAAGACCTAACAGAAATTTCTCCTTATATCCAATCTAAACCTCCCCTGCTGCAACTTAAGGCCATTTCCTCTCATCCTCTCACTGTTAACCCTGGAGAAGATGCCTACCCCCATCTTGCTGCAGCTGTGGAGAGCAAGAAGGTCTCCTGAGTCCATTGGACCACAGTAACTAGCTCATTTCAGTATTATTTGTGTCACAGAGGTTGTATTTCAGAGAGCAGATATTTATTAAGTTGGGAAAATATGAAACTCCTGACTAAGGCAGATGTTTTGATGAAGAGTACAGGTCCAAAATACTGCTGAGCTTCTGTCTTTGTCTCTTCACAGAAGTTTCCAGCTGAAGGACTGGCAAATGTTGTTCGCAATGTGTTTGACTTTGACTCCTACAACAACGAGATGAGGGAGATTTTAATCAACATCTTGCACAAGCATGGGATACCTATGGGAGCCAAGCCAACCAATGTACAGCTGGCCAAGGAGTAAGAGTAACCTCAGATATATATTAAGAAGACAGGTCTCTCATGATCCCTTTTTTTATAGTGTGTTATTTTGCTGCTAACTGATTTGAAACCTACCTGGAATACTTGAAGTCAATCCTCTTCTGGTTCAAACTGATATTCCTTCAAATAAGTTAACAGCTATATCCCTTCCAACCCAAACCATTCTATGATTCTATATAGATGACTTCATGCTCGAGTATTTGCTTATATTCAATCTTTAATATCCATGTAAATATTGATAGCTTGTATGGTAAAGAGATACATATTAATAAAGGGAAATACTTGCTTCTTCTCCTGTGTTTTTAATTGACTTGCAACACATTTCTCTCCTGTTGTGTGTCACCTAAATCAGTAGCAAAAAGAAGTTGTCTTCAGTGGTAGTGGGATTTTGGTTTTAATACTCACAGAAATCCTTCTGCAGAATAGGACTGTATATGTCTGTATATCACTATTATTCTTTAATTATGTTACCAATTGCCATATGACACTGTATATGATTTTCAGAGGTAAGAATCAAAACAGTTTGGGTTTTTTTTTAAGGTAGGTGAGGTATGGGTTTGGTCTCTTCTCCCAGATAATGAGTGATAGGACAAGAGGAAATGGCTTCAAGTTGTACTGGAGAGGTTCAGGTTGGATATTAGGAAGAATTTCTTCCCTGAGAGGGTTCTCAGGTATTGGCCCAGGCTGCTCAGGGAGGTGATGGAGTCACCAGCCTGGAAGTGTTCTAAAAGTGTGGAGCTGTGGTGCTTGGGGCCATGGGTCAGTGGTGAGCATGGCAGTGTTGGGTGGATGATTGGACTGGAGGAGCTCCAAGGGCTTTTCCAGCCATCACGACTCTATGATCTCAGGAATGTTATAACCTGACAACACTGAACATATCAATGCCTTGGAGAATGGTCATGCTGTTTGGGGAAAGAAAAACACCTGAAGGAAACAAGCAGCCCAATGAAAGCATTACTTTACAGGTCTAACATAAGATGCTAACTCTGGAAAGAAATGAATTAGCAGCTACAAATCAATTTTTTTCTGTAAACTGCTGCAAAAAGCCTTTTCTAAATGGTCATTAGTCACCACCTAATCTTTCCTTCCAAGATTAGGTATATTAATTCCAGAGCCTAAGCTAAAATTTCCATAAGGATCTCTGGTACCATCTGTTAAATTTCCCCTATAATTTCTGGCTACAACCCTCAAGGTTCCTGCTATTGAAATCTTGTATTGTAATGGTTTTATTCCTTTATTTATTTCAACAGCAATTTCAATAATTCTGATTTACTCAAGTTTTCTTTTAGATTAAGTAATAGGTGACAGACAGACTGCTCCAAAACATACTACAATAAATACTCCCAAATTGTTTGATCCAAGACATGCCAGGGAGCAGCTGTCTAAAGGAATCAACATTTCAGTTTAAGGCTATCATATTTGCCAACAAAGCATTTTGAAACCCAAATGGAAAGCTGAAGTAAAATTCCAGTGGATGGATATAGTGACAGTTAGTGTAGTGACTTGACTGTTTGCTCAGTTTCTGACTGCATGAATAAATCTATCTAAGAATTGTGTAGGTGTTGGAATAGTGCATTCTGGATGGTTTTTCCTAATGGTGTTGAATGTTGTCTCTACAGTTTATGGCACTTGGGTATGTTTTTTTTTTTTAGTCTGACTTCATTTCTCTTCTTAATTTGGGAAGAATCTGGCAGAGCTAGCTAGGTGTCAAGAATGGGGAAATGCAAACTGAAGGGATACAGAATGCAAAAGAAATCCCTCTGCAAACCTTGGTACCTACTGATAATCCTAACTAGGCAACAAACAGGCAGGGAAGGCTCTGCTGGCTCTTGGACTGAGAGAGAGGATTCAGGAGATGCACTTCCCTCCTTACATGCCCCAATGGCATATTGCTGGATATTTATCTAGGAGCACCAACCAACTAGAGCATCCACACCATTTTCTCTTTGCAGAAAGTGTCTTTGGCTAGCTGACTGCTCTGACATGGTCCAAATGTGGAATGGTGGCAATATACTAGGCAGAAATGGTAATGCCAAGATTAGAGGACATTAGTGGCCATTCCATGAAGTTCTAAGTGGAAAAAATCCTCCAAACTAACATTCCCCCAGATTCATATATAGTCCAACTGAGTTTTTTTGATTTAGGATCTCCTTGTTCTGAAAAGATAGGAAACAAACCTCTAGAATACCCAGGTTGGATGGTGGGGAGAGGGGAAAGAATTGTACCAGTAGGAATGAGCATCATCAGCTAGGAGAGAAGAGACCATGCTCAGACTTCTAACAGTCTAAGAGAACTTCCTTTAAATAGTCTTTGGAGATCTTTATAGGAACTGGGAAAGGAATGTCTTCTGTTCTCTTGCCAAGTCCTGGAGCTGTACAATGATGTGCACACCCAGGGTAGTTTGGAGAAGAGTTTTCTTTAGGAGCAACTGAACACAAGCAAAAGAAACCAAAAGTGCTGAGTTCATTGGCTTGAAGGTCTTCATGCCCAGGACTGAAGTCAAACTGCTTCAGTGGCTGCAAATCACTTCAGAGGAAAGAAACAAAGATTGTGTTATCCTTATTTTGCTGTCAAGCTACTTTGTCATACTCCAGTGTTTTTCTTCCCTATATAAATGAGCTTTGCTGAGCCCTAGGTATTTCTTCCCCAAATAAGAGGTAAAGGATGAAGAAAGTAGACTAAGGCAAGCAGCTGAGGCTTTCAGAGATGTCCCTGTCCTTTCTGTGGACTATACTGGCTAGAAGGCAATGAGATAACTCTCCCATCTGTATTCCTTTGCCTTTGTTCATGTGAACAGTAGCAAAATATATGGAAATCATTTGTTGAACTTGTAGTGCATGGTTAACTTGCCACTGTGCTTATTCTGCTGCTTATTCAGGTGAGCATCCATGGACAGGAGTTCCTTGGAGTGGTACAGTCACACACTGCTTGATCTGAATAAAGCAGAGCAAAATTTGCTTTGGATCTATTTTATTCTCTAGCTCAAACAACTCAGACTGGAAAAGTTTGTATTTTGAGACCATATTATGTGACTTGCTGCTTATTTTATGATTAGGTTGTGACTGTATTAGTATTCTAGCAGGCTAAAATTGTTGTGATTTGGAATGTGAACGAAATGAAGTATTTTAGTGAGGAAGCATTTGCTACAAGAGAATCTTCAGGTATTTCTTATTGGAAAAAAATATACTTCTTTAAGTGATTTATTCTGTATCAGTTGCTAGTTAATGAGTGTCAAAATTGATTTGTTCCTACATTGTTTGACAGACTGCCCTTACCAGAGCATAAATTCATGGGCTACTGGAAAGTCAATCAGCCCCAGGATGCACAACAGAAACTGCTGTGTTCAACAGAAACTCACAAAATAGATATCAAGGTTTGTCTGGTTTTTTATATATATATATTCATATAATACTATTTTTAGGTATTGGGATGGAAAGAATCTAAAAAGTGGAAAAAGGGTATGTACAAAGTGTGGTTCTTGTTACCTCTTCTTGCGTGTTTTTATACTGACTAGAAAAATGCTAACATTTTTGTGTTCCTAGCTCTCACAATATAAGCTGTGCTTTTAAATCACTGCTCTTGAAAAGGATTTTTTAGGAGGATATTAAAAATAGCATCTTTGAAGGAGCTTTGTAGTTGCTTTGGATGCTTAGAGGTGGCTGATTTCAGCCCCCAGATCTCAATGTTTGGGTAAGATCAGAGCCTGAAAAGCAAGCTGTTCTCTGTTCTGCATGCAGCTGGATTCTTATGGAGCTTTGGCACTATCATATTTGAATCTGAACCTTTGGTACCATTGGACCTGCAGCCAAAGCTTCTAAGTTCTTTTCAGCTTTGAGTTCTTGGCTTAACTTCAGGAATTATTCCTCCAGTGAATAATGAAAAACCTAAACTGCTAATGTGATGTAGAGGTGAGGTTTCAACTTTATATAAGAAATTGCCATTGAACTTCTTTGAAACAAAAATATTCTGGGTTTTTTTTTTCCTTGTGTGGAGTGTGTTTTATCAGTACATGATACCTTCTTTGGGCCACTGAGCAATAATGGTTCCAAAACAACTCAAGAGGAAAGACATGATGGTTTCTATAGTGTGAGGAAAATGGCAGCAAGGACATTCAGGCAGCTTGCAGAAAAGCATTTCCTTTGCCCTTCTCTTTATTAAGCAATTGGTCTATTTCTGTTGTTAATACTTTTAAGTCTTGAAGAAGACTTTATCATGGCTAAGCTTCACGAATGCAGCTCCGGGGAGGGCTCCAGCCACACTCTTCCCAAGCGCTTTTTCCAAGTGCTGCTGGCTGCAAAGGCCAATTTGGGACAGACCAGAGC
>VWZO01021701.1:0-20402 GCA_013396975.1 Bucco capensis | reverse complement strand
CGAGGAGATGAGGCTGCCTAGGGAATTAAACTGTTGGACTGATTTAAGTTCTGAATCACCAATGATGATATGAGGATGATGAGAAACTTGCTGAGGTGCAGGTTGATAAAAAACTTCTGTTTTCTTTAAACTAACTTTATAAAGAAACTAACTAACTTTATAAAGAAGACTTTATAAAGAATGGTGAATGGACTATTTTAGCAAGCTTTCATTGTCATCCTTTGTTTTAGGGCCCTGTCTACTTAAACATTCAAGGCTTTCCCCTGGAGCGCCATGAGGCCAGGTCCCTCAGCTTCACAGAACAAGTGGCTTTTTGGACACTGCCTTTGGATGAAGTCAACTTGATTTGTGATGTCACTGTAACAAAAGGTGTGGTAAGAAATGCTCCTCACTTCCATACTGATCCCCAACGTTATCAATAAGGGAACTAGCCTGGAGATGAGGAAGGATTGGGCTGTTGGCTTCCTAAGTGCTTGCCAACAGTCAGTGGCAGAACACACAAGGGTGCTAAGAGGCATCTTAAGTATGGGTCCAACACTGCATTTGCAGTAGTGTGTATTTCTAGGTATATTTGCAGTGAAAGATAGGAATTACACTGGGAATTGGGAGTATGGGAATGGGGGATATGGAGTATAGGAATAATCATTTCTCTTTTGCCACTATTTTTTTAAGAGTAGGTGAAATACAAGAATTATCAGCCACTGAAATGGGAGCATTGTCTCACTGAGTCAGTGTGGCCTTTGTGAGGATATACATCTTTCTCAAACTAAGAGGTGGATATATAATTAAAGTACAGCGCAGCAACAAAACTGCAAGCCTGTTTAATTTGTATGTCCAGTGCTTTATTACTTCACAAAACCAAGTTTTTGGCTTTTTCTCTCTCAATTCAATTTTAATACAAATCTTGTAACTTGCAAGGTGCTGCTTTATCCTGCTTGAAATTCTTTCTGCCTGGATCAAGCCTGCCTTAGTTACTTTATGCTACTTATGTCCCAAAGTGAATTGCAACATTGGGAATACTCATAAATCTTGTTAGGCTTCATCATTAAACATATCTAATCTTTATGGTGTGTTATAAACAGATCACTAAAGATCATCACTGCAATGCTGCTTTTTCTGCTTGTAGCCTTACTTTCAAATACTTTATTTGAATTTAGTCTATTTAATGAGTACATTTAATTAATGTATTTTATGCCAGTGAAACAGGAATTAGGTGGCTTTGTATTGATTTCCAGAACTATCTGAAATCAGACAGGAAGGTGCAATGTGTGAGAAGCTGCCCACAAAGTTTGCATTCATGATGATGGAAGAGAGAGGGAGGGAGAACCAAGATCATAAACAAAGACATCTGGATGGGTTTTGTATGCACTAGGAGCTGGCAGATGCTACATTCATGTCTACACAGATGTGCTTTGGGATGCTTGTTGTAAGAGTTCATGGTGGTGTGGTAAGATTCTGCCTGTTCACATTTAGTTAGTATCAAGAGACCATTTCTCTCTTTATCTCCCTCTGTCAACAGTTGTCATTTTTTGTGGACATTTGGCTATATAATCTGCTGAGTTTCTGACTTGTCTTTTTCCACAAGAGCAATGCCAGTAGCCTTTCACTTATCTGATTTTCTCATTTCAGAAGAGGAAGATGAAAATGTTCTCTATGTTACCACCTGCAATCCTGTTTCCTTGTACTTCATGAAGGTTTCTAGCAAGAATGGATACTTTGTGGATCTTTATGACCTCTTCCCAAGAACAGTTGGAAGTGTCTGGCAACCTTTTGTGACTGTGGCACCACTGGGAAATCCACTCAAAGGTCAAGTGGTTCTACATGAAGAGGAGGTAAACAAGAAAATGAAAATACAGCTAAATGTTTACTGGTGAACAAAGTGGTATCATAAGGGGAGGGTGGGGAAGGTCAGACTGCATGTTAGAAAGGTTCTTCACTGAGAAGAACCTGCTCCCTAAGGAAGTGATCACAGCACCAAGCCTGTTGGAGTTCAAGGACCATCAGGACAATGCTCACTCTATGATTCTATGGCTGAGGAGTCTACTTCTACAGATTGAAGTAGCCTGGACAAGCCTACCCCCTTCTGAATGTTCTCTTTTTCAGTGTATTTGAAGTTTGGGAGTTACCTTCAGCTTTCATTTTTATATGGAGATTTTCCTCTTGCAATTCTTAGCTGGACAATGTCTTTTTGCTTTCTCAAAGCTGAGTTGTACCTGTTTATCTTATTTCTCTTACTGATAGAGGGAAATTGGCCTTCAGGGGAGAAAGGGAGATAGATAGTTAGGTTCAGGAGTCTCAGTCAAGCATTCTGTGTTTGCAGAGTAAGTTGTTTTGTGCTGTAAACTGAAGTTCTCCTCCAATCTTGTCCTGTTTTTACTTTTCAAGAAGTAAAGTTAAAAGAAAGGTTTTTTTACCAAAGAGACATTTTCTGAGTCACAAAGTGAAATGTTGCTTGGATATGCTCATGCCAACATATTTTTGATATGTTTTATGAATCCTGATCTTTCTTATTCTGTAACATCTGAAGTGCCAAGACTAGGAAGAAGACTATGTAAGCCTTGATATCTAGTGTATCAGCAATGCAAATGCAAAACTACTGAGGACTTCAGTGTTGGTTTGACTCAAATTCTTGTTTTAAGGTCAAGTATTGCATACTTTCCATTACTATCAGGGAACTGGTTGGAATATTTCCAGTTCAAAACTTCTTTGGGGGAAGAGACAAGAGTTGAGACAGTGTTGCTGCTGTTCTTTTTTTTAATATTAATAATAGTTTATTATGTTACCTCCAAGTCAGAGTGCTTTGCCAGGAGCTTGTTATGGTTGGTTGGGTTTTCTTTTTCCTTTTGTTGTTTTGAGTTTCTTCTGCCCATTTTTCAGTAGGTGAGAGACTGTGACCTAGAAGAACCTTTCCTATGTTGAGTTGGGCTATGAAAGAGGTTTCAGTCATTGCCTAGCTAGAGTCTCTGTGATTGTGCTGTTGCAGGAACATTTGTCAAGTGTTGACACCACTTTCTGGTCTCAAGCACTAGACTTAAGCTTGATGCCTTATGAGAAACACAAGTCTTCTTTCTTCAGAAGGACTGCCTATGCCTTCTTTAGCTTTGCCTTGGACATTTTCCAATGCCAGCTGGAGAAGATGTGCTTCTGAAGCTACCTGCTTGTTGTGTGGTTGTCTGGAACAGCTACAGACATCTGAGCTGTTTTGAGATGCACGTAATGTGCTTGTTTGCTTTTGAACAATCCTTGGCCTTTTTTTTTTTTTGGCAAAGTCAGTGCAGGAAACTGTAAAGCAGATGGCAGTCTAGCTCATGTCTAAGAATGTTTATACTGTCTCACACATTTTAATGTAAAGCACCACAATATTCTTTGCTTTCTAAGTCCCTGAAATTCCTACTGTGAAAATAATTGTCCTGCTACTTGTGTTTTTAACCAAATCACAGTAGCATATGGTGTCAGCAATCAAGTTTTTATCAGAGGTTCATCCATGAAGCTTTAGGTAGTTAACTCTGACTGGTTTTGCCTATCTTCATGGAGTATATTTTTCAGTGACAGTATGAATTACACTCTGAAATAAAGTTTGTTCTGTGGAGAGACTGTGGTAGCTCAGTGCCCCTTTCCAGGTGACTTTAGACTTTTTTCACTTGAACCTAATGAGTATCTGTGCCTAATATTTACAGTGTCAGGATTGCTACCTGTGTATCACTCAAGGAATCCTTGAGTAGCACTAATAGAAAAGGTGTTTGTGGGACAGGAGGCAAGAAGAGGTGGAGAATAAGCCTCCTCTGAAGCTGTTGTTTGCAAGCTTGCTCACTCAGGAGGTGAGCATTGAGGGCAGAACAGAGAAAAACAGAGTGAGTTTGGGGAGAATAATACAAGAGGGTTAAACTGAATTATTTGTATTGTACCACTTTGAAATTGGAGTGTATTCCTTCCTCTAGCTCTCCCCTGTTTCTGCAAGACCTTAAGGAACAACTTCCCATGCCACCAAAGTGAAATCACAGCCCTGTTTGGTGTAAGGACTTTTAAGAGGAAAACACTGGTTAACGTAAAACCAACAGTAAGGAAAGGGAAACTTGGCAGGAACTAAAAATAAAGGCACACCACTTCACCAGATTGGTTATTGCATCTGTCCAGAGTTTGGAATTCCAGACACTGGGGTCAGGAGGTGACCCAAAGGTTACTTTTCTCCCAGTCCAGAGCAAACCCAGTGGAACTGCAGCCCAAGGTCTTTTCCCAGCCCACTCCAAGAGTTGCCAGAGCTGCTCTTGGATGCATTCACCAGTGACGCAAAGATCTATTCTTAACACACAGGCAGAACCTACATCAGTCCCTGAGCCCAGAAGGAAACCATTAACATCCAAAGGGGTGGAGTAAAGAGGAGAGAGGCTTTTCATGTTATCAACTGCTCTCATAAATTTAACACTAAGTGGAGGAATGAATTGATTTGTGCATGTTCTTTATCTCATGTGGAAGGCTAATGCCTTGCTGCGGCACAGCAGCGCTGCTGAAAATTGCCTAGATAAAATATGGCAGTAAACCAAACTCCACAGCAAATGCCCTATTTTTCCTTTTCTTTCCTGAAGCACATTTCTATAATTTGGGTTTGTAATACATAAGCAAACTTCTTTTTTTAGAAGTAGTGAAAACTCCAGCTGAAATTCCCAAATGGTCCCAATAACGTGGTAATATTTTAAATGCTTTTCCCATATTTAGCTTCCAGTGACTATCATTATGAAATACAGTTAACTCTCCCAATAATCCTAGTGAAAGTATGAAGCATACTCCAAAAGAACAAAATGACTGTGACTCAGATTGTTTGTGTTTGGTTTATTTAGGAGAATTTGTGGGAATTTCTGTTTCACTCCCTTAACGTCTCTCGTGCGTTATTGCAGATGTTGGACGTAGACAGTTTACTTTTAGCAAGTCCTTGCAGAACCTAACATTTCCTTGAATGGCAAACACAAAATTCAACTTAAGGCTTCATTAACTTCTTTTGTACCTTTTAAATTTCATTTGATGTGGTTAACGTTGGCCCTGAATTATTATTCTCTTGAATTCTTAGTTAAACATATTAGGAGCAGATATAATACACTGTAAGTAAAAAGGAATGTTTGAAGTGTTCCCATCATTTGACATCCTGTGTGACCCCTGGGACATTAAGTAACAAACTGAGAAGTCCAAAGAAGTTCAAAATGTAATGTACCATATTTTCACATCACTCTCTTCAGTATCTCCATTCTCTTGAGTCATTCTGCTGTCTTCCAACAGCTCTGACAAGCTATGTGAGCTGCAGGTCACAGAAGGATTTTCACACCCTGGGATATTTAATAGGCTCCATGGTATCAGAAGTATGAACTTGGAGAGAAAATACTAAGCCATTTCTTCTTTCACTAGTTTTTTAAATAATGAGTACTTTAGAGAAATGCTAAGATAACATAAAAACTGACTTGATAGAACAAAACTGGTATGTCTCACACCTGTAGCTGACTACAGCTTGGACATGTGAGCCACACTAGTCTAGATCCTAGAGCTTATGCAAAAGTGAATATGAATTGTACAGATAAAACATCATGGAAAAAACTGGACTATTATCCCAGCTCTTTTTGCATGTACTTATCCAAAACAATTAAATTTCTCCATGAGCTTTGAAATGGAGCAAGAAGATTCAGCCTATGCTTTACCACAAAATCTAGATCACCTTTTCAAAATGTCCTGAGTTGCTACAGCTACAGAAGTGCTTCAGATAGGTGAATTGTAGACACTTCAATGGGCTTGAGCTTTACACATTTCTGCTTTTGATTTACAGAGCAATGTTGTGTTGCTGCTGGATACCAACAATGGTGCCCTTCACAGGCTTGTGCTCTTACAGGATGCTCAGGAGGCTCCTAGGAAAGCATCTTGGTGGAGCAGCAAAGAAGAGATGGTGAGAAATAGCACCTGCCTCTGGTTGACTAACTTGTTTATAAACCCAGAACTCAGGATTGCAAAGAACTGCCCCAGGATTGTTTAACTTTCTGTTTGTACAGACCAAGCACTTCACTGTTTACTCTTATGTATGTTTAAATGCCTTACACAGCAAATAGCATTGTTATGGAATAGTGATGTGATAAATGTAAATAAGTTGTATTATCTGAGGATATGTATCTTAGATAAATAAGTTATATATCTTTCAAATATCCCTCTCTGGACCTAAAACTGGGAAGCATTTTGTTACAAGGTATTATGTCCAAAATAACAAACTCAGTTACAATGCAATTCTATGACTTGGGACAGGGCTAGGAGAGTGTTTTGAGAGGTAACTAATGCTGTAGATTATTCAAAATGAAGGAAAAATGTAGTACACTGTCAGAGGAGTAGGGGAAACTCACAGGGATGAACCCAAAAAACACTAATTGCTGTAGGACATCTTTTTCCTACAGAGCAACTACAAAATGTGCCGAGAGTTTTCCCACAAGAACTGGCTGGTGTTCTACAAAGAAGCAGGGTGAGAGTCAACTACATCCTTCTGTTGTGTTGATTTAGAACAGATCCTCTTGTGTACCTCCCTATCTGATTATTCTTTTCTTGGCTTCCAATTTTACAGAAACAGCCTTGTTGTATTGGATGTGTTAGAGGGTCAAGCTCACACCATCTCGCTCCCAATCAATCTGAAATCTGTTTTCCTGGCAGCTGAAGACCGGTGGCTCTTGGTGGAAAATGAAACAAATCAGTGAGTTAAACCTAGGTTTCTTGATGGCATTATTTCTTGTTTGTGTCTTGTTTATGTTTAGTAGTATCACTCAGATTGGCTGAACTTAAAAACAGTTGGTGTTTAAGATGCAGGTTTGCTCAGGTTGGCTTCTGGAGTAAGGGACATGGTTCAGTAGTGTGTTAGTCATAGAANACACTGTTCCTGCTCCAGGCCAGGATGCCCTTGGCCTTCTTGTCCCCCTGGGCACACTGCTGGCTCCTGTTCAGCTGTCACTCAGCACCCCTAGGTCCCTGTGTGCCTGGCAGCTCTGCAGCCACTGCTCCCCAAGCCTATAATGATAGTTATGGTTGGACTTGGTCATCTTAGAGGTCTCTTCCAACCTTAATGATTCTTTGTGATTCTGTGAAGAAATGAGCCTAAATTCATGGCCCTGGAGACCTAGACTAGCTTTGATGTTAATACTGTATTTATTGATCTATTGATCTTTAGAAATGAGAATGTTGGTGGACTTAGCTTTGGAACTATAGCCACATCATCCAGAGGTAGTGCCTGCTTGTTTTCCTTTCATGGTCACATGAAAGAAGGCTTACTCTGCTTAATTTCATAAATGCATAGCAAATACAAGTGTGTCAATAGTTACCAGAAGACAAGTCTGCCACTTGCTGGCTTACTCTTTCCTCTCACAGATGTTTGGTAAATCTTATTTAGTTGTAGCAAAAGGTGTTGATAGCCTTGTTTATATAACTTGAGAATGTTTTCACTATTTCAGAAGATCAAAGGCTTTGTTTAGAGTGACAAGCTTCATCAGGAATTATCATAAATGTGTATCCTTGATAGGAAATTTCTTTTAACCAAGCGTGTCCATATGGAAGCTGAAGACAGTGAGGTTTGCCAGCTCTTTGCTTTGAGTGAAGAACCAGCTGACATGGGCTTTGGCTTAACAACAGGTACTGAATGCAAGCCTGCCTTGTGCTTGCTTTTTTCCTTCTTTTTTTAAATCATTTCTGTGTTTCCAGCTGCTCTTTTACTTTAAAGCTCTGGGTAACCTTCTTTCTGATTCTCTTTTTGTCCTCCCCTTGTCATGTTTGCTTAGTAAGAACTTTTCACAAAGCCTGGCAAATTCCTTATTCAAACTTCAGGTTGATTGAATGAAGCATTTGGAATTAGAACATAGGAATAGAAGGGAACAAATATGTTGGTGACTGCAGCCTGTGTGCTGTTGCAGGTGTGTTAAACACACTCAGATGAGCTAAAAGACATTTGCCAACACTTACAAAATACAAAAGACTTCCTGTTGAAACAGAACAGAAGTCACAGTTTCTAAAGTTGTGCAGGAGGCCACTGAGACCATCACACCTGTGCTAAGGAGAGAGGGAATTTACTCAGCAAACTTCCCAGACTGAGGAATGCCTCAGCTACAGAAGAAGACAGACATCTCCAAAACAGTTATCATTCTGCCTGTCTTCAGATCCAATGGAATTTTCAACATAGTCCACAGGGTAATGATGATACAAGCAAAATGTTACTGGCAAGTAACAAATATGGCTTGTTTTACACAAACAGCAACAAATTGGATACCAAAGACTCCAACCACAGCTTAAATGTCTAGGATCCTTTTTATCTCTTGCACAGTTTACTCTGTCAACTTATCAAGCTCCATCAGAACACAGCAGTTTCCTTCCTCTTCCTACCTTATTTAGAAGCTGTTCAGGAGTATCATTCCTCAGATGGGCAGAAACATGAGAATTTCCAGTCTCAAAGTATTTGTGGACAGTTTATTGCTGCATACTTTGTGTGCTATTATTATCCTTTGTTATCTTGTTTCTTCTCTTCCACTCTCAGAAGTTACCATGTGCCCTCTCCACTTTTTTCCCCAATAATGCAGCAAACCCCAAATGTGACATCTCCAGCCTGTTCTCATTCTTTGAGGCAGATCCTGTGACAGGAGAACTAAGAGAGAAGGTAGACCAGTATGGGTTTGCCACTGACCTAAACCAGTACCCCATTCATCCTTTGAGGGAGGAAAGATTTTCTTCTGCTGCCAGGTAAAGAAGAGAGTCTGCCCACTGAAGTGGAAATGCTGCAGAACTAAAGATAGCCCCTTCTGACTGTGTTGCTAATTTGAGGCAAGGTAAAAGGCTGTTCCAGTTGCACAGGATAAAATCTTAGCTTAAAGGAGAAGAAAACCAGATCATTATTTACCAGAACTGTGTTGCAAACAACATTATTTAAATTGGGAAGACAGCAAGAAATGTCACCATGGCATTTACCTGCACAAACCTGTATTTTGCAGTTGTGTGCATTTGCATTCTAACAAACTTCAGGGAGATGCCATGCTGTTCTATTCCATAGGCTCCCTGCCTCCTTGGCACAGCAGAGGGCAAAGTTAAATGGTGTAAGCAGCTACAAAGCTACTATTTCCTGATTTTACCTACTTAACTTGATGAAAAGAACATTCTTTCTTGACTTCTTTTCTGTGCTATAGCATAGCATAATCAAATCTTCTCGTTGTTACTCATTTTATGCTCCAAATAATAGCAATGATCAGTGCTCAGCACTCTCACAGTTCATATTGCATCCTGTTGCACATCTGGATTGAATGACTTTGCCTTTGTTTCCTCTCCCTGTTTAGCATCAGAGCTGTGTGTGCCCCATGCAGTTTCAAGTGACCAGCTCTCTTCTGAAAACCTCAGTGCAGCTGTGGGACAAAAGATCAGTTCTCCCAACAGGATTTTCTCAGATGAACACAATTATGCTACCATTGTGATTGGTTTCCCAGACCTCTTGGTAAATACTCAGCATGATTACACAGTGAAGTCTATGTTGTTGTTTTCTTCTGTAACCTGTTAAGTAGCTGAGAACCAAATGAGGTGGAAAGAAAGAAGGGAATGACACTCTAAATGACAAATACACACAGTGCACACTATTTAGTAGGTAATCTAACCCAAAGGGATTTCAGTGGTGTTTGGAATGATAAGAAATCAGACATTTCCAGTAATGTTCAATATATTCATCAATGAGCTGTATGAAGGGGGAGAGTGTACCCTCAGCAAGTTTGGGGATGATCCCAAGCTTGGAGCAGTGGCTGGCACACCAGGAGCTGTGCTGCCATCCAGAGTGACCTGGACAGGCTAGAGACATGGGCAGGGAGAGACTGAATGACATTTAACAAGGGGAAGTGTAAAGTACTGCATGTGGGAAAGAACAAGCCCATGGATCAGTCCAGACTGGGAACTGATGTGTTGGAGAAGAGCCCTGGGGAAAAAGCTCTAGGAGTGCTGGTGGCTAGGAGGATGCCCATGAGGCAGCAATGTGCCCTTGTGGCCAAGAGGCCAATGGCATCCTAGGATGCATGAAGAGGAGCGTGGCCAGCAGAGCCAGAGAGGTTCTTCTCCCCTCTCCTGTGCCCTGGGGAGGCCTCCCCTGGAATGCTGTGTCCAGTTGTGGGCCCCTCAGCTCCAGAAGGATAGGGAGCTGCTGGAGAGAGTCCAGCCCAGGGCCAGCAAGATCCTGAAAGGAGTGGAGCATGTGCCCTAGGAGGACAGGCTGAGAGAGCTGGGTCTCTTCAGCCTGGACAAGAGGAGACTGAGAGGAGACCTCAGCAATGCTTAGAAATATGTGAAGGGTGAGTGTGAGGAGGAGAGAGCCAGGCTCTGCTCCATGGCATCCTTCAATAGTGAATAATGTGGCTAAGTGTCAATCCTGCATGAAATGATGCTCACTCCTGTGGCACAATTAGGAAAGGATCAGAAAGGAAAATGAAACTTAATTGTGTCATGACTTTGTTGCAAGGATTGGAGGTAAACACAGGGCAAGGAAAAGCAGTATGTTTAATTCTTTGGATTTATTTCTGTTTACTACTTACTGATACATAAAAAGGTGATGTTTAAGGAATAAATAATTCTATGTCCTATTTGTTTAATAAATTGGGACAACTTAGAAAATTTCACTGTGAACAGACATGAATTTTGGGAAAGCCAAATGTTTGCAGAAAATACTCTGAAATCCAAAATTATTCCAAAATATGATTTTGACAATAAGACATCCTCTAGCTTTGTGTTTTACTTGATTTGGATTTATTTTCCAAATGGATTCTCTTATATTTCTATTGTAACCCATAGATTTGAGTTTCTTGCTGGAGAAGTGAGATAGTCTAGAGGAAGCTCCACACTTCAGCACTGCTGATGATGCATTTTGCTCTCTCTGGGTTAGACTGAGGCTTTATCTTGCCTTATAAGTGATTTTAAATGTCCATGTGGCTGTCAGAGAGGGAGTGATAAAGGTGAATGTGAGGGTGGTGGGACTAAAATTCATGTTCAGTGTTGCAGGTGTTTAGTATGAGCAAGGTATCTAAGTTCTTGTTCCTAGTGGCAATGCTCAGCTGACTAAATGTAGAGGCCTTCTTCCAGATGAGATGATTTATTCCTTAGGGTCTACTAACTAAACACCTGGCACACAGCTGGCCACCTACATTTGTGTGTCTAAACCTGGAGCCAAATCCCAGCCTTACTGCCTACCTTTGAATTCATTACTGAAGTATCTGGTTGCATTTGTCTACATTACTGGACATTTTGATGATGGGAACTGATACATAGTTTGATTGCAGATTAGGTTATCTCAGTGCTTTCTATTCCTGGTTCAACATGAAGAATCTCAGTTCCTAAAACTGGCTGTTGGTTTTCACTCCTCTAGGAGTTTTTAATGACAAACTAATCCAGGTTTTGTTCCTTGTCATATGGTGACATGAGAAGCAAGCCCAATAGCTCCATTTGATTGAAAATTAGATAAAAAGTGGAGCTTAAGCAAGAAACATTTGTTCTTAGGCTCAATAATAGTGATGTTTTGTTCAGTAGACTCCTTCTCTCTTGCAGTCTCCTAGTGAAGTGTATAGCTGGAGAAGAAACTCCTCTCTGAGTGGCAAACGTGTTGCTCCTTCTGATTCCTTTTATTACGGAGCCCAGAGGAAAACAGCAACTGCAAAACAAACCAATTGTGTCACTTTATTGGCTTCTAATCAAATAGCCAGGATTTTAGCACCTGGAGATGTGCCTTTGAAAGACATTTACCCAAAAGGTAAGAGGTTCATATGCTTGTCTTGCCAACAACTGTAGAACTTGTTTTGGTGTTGTGGACTGCAATCCAAAAAGTTTTTTAAGGCTCACAGGAGGAATGAGAGGAGTTGCACTCCTCTTTAAAATTTCTTTCTTATAACATGCTGAGTTATACTTCTGAGGAATTAAGAGGCTCCCTACACTGTCAGCATCCCAGTAGATGAGCTCTCCCTCTGGCCACACTGGGAAGCAGCTACAGGAATATGGTATTTCCAACCTCTGCTCAGTGCCTCACACACTAATCTGATGCTCTCCTTCATTTCCAGGAGGAGAGAGAGAGGTTGTTGAAGGAGATCTAGACTTGCTTTCATCTTGTGACAAGGATATTTTGTATCCATGCCATGCAGTCTTCTGTTTTCTCAAAAACTTGAGTTCCTCAATTTATTACAGGCAGATGAAAGCCTGAGTGGAAGCTCTGAGCCCAAGCAGAGAGTCCTCATATGTTGGCAAAAGCCAATGTAGGCACACACACATCAATTGATTTGGGAGGGAGAGACCATACTATTAGCTATATTCATTAAACTGTCTATAAACAGAATATGAAATGTCTTAATATCTAGTGGTATTTACTCTGAAGTTCTAAAACCTTTGCATGCTGAGACTCTACCTGCCAAAAAAAAAATGGTTCCATTTAAGGCAACAACATTTAACAACATTTAGGTTACCTTAAAGGTGAATGTTGAGAGATTTCCAAGTGGGAATCAGAGGCAGAGTGTTTTGAAATGTTCCTCAGTATGAAGTCCCATCCAGAGCTGGCATTCTCTTCAGTGACAGATAAACCAGGGAGTCAGGGATTGCATTAATGCCTGCTTAGTGCTTTTGTGGCTAGGGCTCTATTGCTGTGTAATGTTGACATTTGCTGTGCAAATAGGTTGTTGCTGTAGAATTGTGCCTGTCTACTTGCTCACTATCATGCTAGTAAAACCATTCTGAATTTACAAGTTATATCCCTGTGCTGGCATGGGAAAGCTGATCACCCTTTGACAGCTATAATGAAATACTTGCATTTCACCTGCTAAATGCAAATGCAATAACCACTTAATCCTAAAGCATGTTTATCTATTTTCAGATGTCACTCCTCCAGAAGCTGCTGGGTACTTGGAAGTAACAGACCTTAACTCAAAGAAAATCAAATACATTGCTATTCCAAGGTAATTGATTTTATTGATTCAAGCAGCCTCTGTCTTACAGGGAGATCAAAGATAATTTAGTGTCTATTATTACTACAGGATAACCAAATGATGTGGAAAGGCAGAGTAATTCATGCCTAGTGTGTAATATTCTGCCACTGTTGCAGCATATATTTGTCAACACTTTATTCATCCTGACAAGTGTCTTTTGGTCACATACAGTTTCAGAAGGAGGAATGAGAATGCTATTTCACTTAATTGTCACCTGCTTATCTAAAGAGATACTTGTCCTCTTTTTCATAGAATCACATAATTATTAAGGTTGGAAGAGACCTCTAAGATCATCTCAAGTCCAACCATCAACCTTTCACCAGCATGCCACTAAACCATGTCACTAAATGCCACCTCTAGATGGTTTTGAACCCTCCCAGGGATGGTGACTCCAACACTGCCCTGGGCAGCCTGGGCCAATGCTAAACTCTTTCTATGAAGAAATTATTCCTAATATCCCATCTAAAGCTCCCCTGGGGCAACTTGAGGCCTGTTTAATCGCAGCTTCAAGCCAAATCAAATGAANTGAGACACTGGCACAGCCTTCCCAGGGAGGTGCTTGAGTCTCCATCCCTGGAGGTGTTTAAGAAACATGGAGATGTGGTGCTCCAGGACATGCTCTAGTGAGGGCAGGGCTTGGGTGCTTTGTTTTGTTTGGTTGTTTTTTGGGGGGTTTTGGTGTTTTTTTTTTTGGTTGGACTCAGTGATCTGAGAGGTCATTTCCAGCCATGAATGTTCTGTGATTCTGTAATTCTTCTTTTCCAGATCCCAGTCTCTCTCTCCATACACATCTTGGCTCTCTAAGATCTCAGATGCCGATGCCCTGTTGGCACCGCTGGGCAAAGTGGGTTTGGTGAGCGTGGACATGGGAGGTGGTGTGAGGCTTTGGGAAACTGGGCTGGAGAGCCTCCAGAGATCCCTGCAGGACTGGAGGAATATGATTGGCCAAGAAGATGGTCGTCCTGTGCAGGTAGGAGTTAAAATTATGGAACAAAATGAGTTCCAAATGAATTTTCAGCTGGGAGATGATGGGTGGAGGGAGAGGTGTGTTGAAATATGTGTGGTAGAAATATGCCTGTGAGAAAAAATGAGTAGGCATCTTCACTGAAACAAAAAGACACAATAAGTTAATTTAAAAGTTTGTTTGTGACCCCTGTGATTATGGTTACTGACAGTCTCTTTTTGTGTATTTGCCATATTCCAGGACATTTAAATGCAAATAACTTCCTTATCTCCTGCTGATTTTTAACTGCAACCATCACAAGGTAGAATAATGAAGTTAATTTTTAAGGAAAGTGTAGGCTTTTCCAGAATTCAGATGCATGGGGAAAAAAATCATTGTGTTTTGTACTTTAGAATAGAAACTTGAAACCTAGGTGGAAGATGCCTGGAGTTCATAGTTGTGCCTTTGGCTAATGTTGAAAATTCTCACAACTGAGCACAGTTCCAAGGGTCTCCAGGACAACCATGTTTTGCTGTGGAATGGTTAGGTAGATGTTGGAAACACACAGCATATACCTGTGTGTATGTACACACAAGTGTGAATGTACAGAAGGAGCTGGACAAGCTGGAGAGGTGTGCCCAGGGGNCAGAGGAGGCCACGAGAATGCTCAGGGGCTGCAACACCTCTGCTCTGAGGACAGGCTGAGGGAGCTGGGATTGTTCAGCCTGGAGAAGAGAAGGCTTCAGGGGAACTACTAGTGACCTTCCAGGACCTAAAGGGAACTTCCAAGCAGGCTGCAGAGGGCCTGTTTGCAAAGGCCTGCAGTGAAAGGACAAGGGGCAATGGTTTTAAACTGGAGAAGAGTAGATTTAGACTGGACATTAGAAAGAAGTTGCTCCCCACGAGGGTGGTGGAACACTGGCCCAGGTTGCCCAGGGAGGTGGTTGAGTTGCCATCCCTGGAGGCATTGCAGGTGAGGCTTGCCAGGGCTCTGGGCAAGCTGCTCTAGTTGGGGATGTCCCTGGCCACTGCAGGGGGGTTGGACTAGATGAGCTCCAGAGGTCCCTTCCAACCCAAACCATGCTAGGATTCTGTGAATGGCATGGAGCTGTGCCAGGGGAGGGTTAGATTGGATAGTAGGGAAAAGTTCATCCCCCAGAGGGTGGTGGAGCACTGGCACAGGCTCCCTAGGGAAGTAGTCATGGCACCAAACCTGACAGAATTCAAGAAGCATCTGGACAATGCTCTTAGACACATGGTGTAATTTTGGGGTTGTCCTGAGCATAGACAGGAGTTGGACTGGATCCAACTCAGGACATTCTGTGATTCTATCATTCTAGGACTACTCCACTTTTGGCTAGGAAGATCCTGTCTCTATCTGTCGTTGGCAGTTCTGCTTCATGAATTCCTGTAACCACTTCCACATTCCTTTGGAACAGGAGAACAGGATGAGTCTGTTCTAAATCAGGTCTCTTTATATTTTTGTTTACAAGGTGTGCAGGTGAGATCTCTCTCAAGTCTGAATGAGATTTAGTAGGCCTCTCACTTTCTCTGAGCAACCTCTCTACAGTTAGAGGAACCTATACACAAGAACTGACACTTTCTTCTTCCTGAGCCCTCAGCAAATGCCTTTCATAAGAGGAAACTGTAAGCCAGTAGCACATTTCTGTCGATGGCTGTTGCTTTCCCAGTGCCATTTTTCTCCCCACTGCAGCAGCACTGCTGCCATCTTATGGTCAGATAGAGTTGGTTTACACCAGCCCAATCTCATCTGCTCTGCAAGTTTAGTAGAGATGAGGAGCAGTTAGAGTTTTACTTGGTATTAAGAGTTGGTTTTTCCTTTTTTTTTTAAGTGATTCTCCCCCTCTACTGCACTCTGGTGAGACCTCACCTGGAGTACTGTGTCCAGTTCTGGTGCCCCCAGGACAGGAAGGNGGAGGAACTTGTTTGCAGTTCAGGTGCCAGAGCACTGGCCCAGGCTGCCCAGGAGGCTGTGGAGTCTCCTTGTCTGGAGCCATTGCAGAGCTGCCTGGACACATTGCTGTGTGAGCTGGTCTAGGTGCTCCTGCTCTGGCAGGGGGGTTGCACTAGATGAGCTTTCTAGGTCCCTTCCAACCCCTGACATACTGGGATACTGTGATCTACTTTCTACTCATGATTTCATTCCCTACCTCCCCCCTTTTTAAAAAGGGGGGAGGAAATACATTTTCCTTTCTCACATTTTAACACAAACCCAGCCTTTTCCTGATATTAAAACTGAACTGGGCAAAGCTGCAGCTGTTGGTTCTTGGTGAAAGCATCACCTTTAGCAAGAGTGGCTGCTTCTCACCACCCTCACCTCCAGGTCTGTGTCTTCTCCTTTAGCCCAAGTAGGATTTCTAACCACATGAGGGCATTGATGAGCTAGTAACAGTGATTGAGCTCCTCCCTTGAGTACTGCTGGTGCAAAGCCCAGAAATGATGACAAAGAGATAGTGCAGAGTTTAAGTGTGTGGCATTCTGCAGTCCTGTGTGGAATCCTGAAGGTCTGGAAGTGCTGCAGATTACGCTTCTCTAGTCAAGAAGTGGATTATCTAGGTGTTAGCAGAGCAGAGGATGTGTTAGATGTAAGCAAGTGGATGATGTTCTCTCATTACTTCATTAGTTTGTCCAGCTTTTAAGCCACAGAGTACATAGTCAGGAGAAAGAACTCCAATGTATCTGCTGCTGCAGAGTTTCTGAGTTGCTTTCTAGAATGACAACTTTTAGTTCAAAAGAAGACCCCACAGCAGCATTTTGTACAGTGGTTTGATTTTTTTTTTAACCAGTATACAAAAACTTCATTTGCAACTTCATTTTTGTGTCTTTCACTGCAAATATTCACCTGTTTGCCTACCATGATTTTTATATCAAAATAAATGGATAAAATACAAAACAAATTGCCTTTTCTTTTACAAATCTAAGGTATACCATTGCAGCTGTGATTCTTGGCATGTTTCTGCTATTTGAGACAGAAGCTGAATGCCTGGATGAGGTTTAAAAGCTACTTTTAGAGAGAAATATTCACAGGAGTCAGAGAATGCCTGGAGCTCCATTAGTTCTTTGTGAATTCCTCTGGACTTTTACAGATAAGATAGAAAATCAAAATGAATGAAGAGAACCTATTAAATGTTTGATATTGGAGTGCCATGAACATTTTTTCATTTCAGGATACAACTGAGGAGCAGAGTGCAACTAATTAATTGCACACCTCCTTAACCTACATTAAACTAAGCACCTGAATGATGTCAACTGTATTCTACCCTCATGTCTTAGAGCACATATCCTTTTCCCTGTTTTCTTCTGATCAGCAGTAAGAAACCCCCAATAATGCAGTATTATTACCAATAGTAGAATAAGTGCTTGTAAAAATGTTTATTGTGTAGGGAAACCTTAGTTTTTTTCTTCTTGTCCACATCTGTCAGTACTGCAGCTGTGACCTTGTTTGCTTGTGGTTTGTCAAATGATGCTTGGTCTATTTGTGTGTGTTTAGTAAGGTGTGACAAGAGAAATCATGCTGGTTGCAGTTTTACTAAGTGTTTTGGCTGTGAAATGCTCCAAAGGATGCTTTAAAGGGCTTAGTGGAAATTACTTGTTTGTCACCCTACACAACAAAGAGGAATTCCATCCATTTCTGTTATGAAGGTCTAAAAATCCTATAAGGAATGTCCAGCTCTGGGTGAGGATAAGGAAAATTTGCTTTGGGGAAGGTTAAGGATGGGAATATACTCCACTTTTTAAAGTACAAATTGCATCACTTTACACCTGCAGGATGTTAGCCTGGAATTAGAGTCTTTTTTTCTGGTTTTCTCCCCCTTTTTAAGTTGCATCTGGAGTATTAAAATAAGCATTGTGTTTTTTGGAAGAGGACTTAGCTAGGAGCTAGTCCTGGCAGGGCCAGATCTATTAAAACTCAGAGGTGAAAGGTCTGTTCCCCTATCCATGGGGCAGCTCACCCCCCATTCCAAAGCAGGTTCTTTGCCAGTCCTCAGGCAGCAACTTGCTTTTGTTGCACTGCAAAGGAGCTTTTCTGGCACAGACTCCTGAATGGGAGGCACTGACACATCCTGCACCCTTCAGGAATGTTAATGAAGTGAACTGCATCAGGATACAAAAGCAAGCAGCTGTATTAAAGACATCTCCTCTCTAGCCAGCTTGCTCTGTTGGACCAAAGGCTGGCATAGGATGGGATGGAAGGAGTATCTATGACTAAAAGAGTTATTTACATCCTAGTCTGCATCAAGGTAAAAATCCCTTGCATTTTACTGGGAGCTACCACTCATTTATTACCTTTCTAGTCAAAGCTAGAAATATTTTCAACCTCATCTGCCTTCTGCTTATAAAAGTCTAAGAGATATTTCCTAAGTGTAACCACGAGTTCTTTCTCTGCCAGTGGATAAATCTAAGTACAAATTCAGCTGCTCTCTTTCAATGATGGATTCTAAAAGTATCAAAATGTGATGTATACTAGTGCTTCCTTACTCTCCAGGGGTTAATTTGATTCAATCAAATGATTTCACATCAGAATCCAATCCCACATTCACCTAAGTGGAGTGTGTGTGGTTCAAGATACACTTGCAGACATGGGCAAGGTTTGGTTTGTATACAATATGATGTTCCCTTAGCATAGTTTGCCTGACCAGCTGAAGGGTAGAGAAACCTGCCAGCCTTTGACTGCTCTTCAGAGTGAGTCCCATCAAAGATTGGTGTGCATTTAGTAGCATCACNAGCAGAGTGCAGTGGCAGAATCACCTCTCTGGCTCTGCTGGCCACGCTTCTCTTGCTGCAGCCCAGGATGCCATTGTGCTTCTGGGCTGCCAGCGTGCACTGTTTGCTCATGGCCAGCTTCTCAGCCACCAGCACCCCAAGGCCTTTTCTGCAGGGCTGCTCTCCATCATCTCATCCCCTAGCCTGGATTGATAGTGGGGATTGTTCTGACCCAGGGGCAGGACCCTGCACTTGGTCTTGTTGAAGCTCCTGAGGTTCCCCTGGGCTCACCTCTCCAGCTTGTCCAGGTCCTTCTGGATGACATCTTGCCCCTCCAACTTATCCCCAGCACCCCATAGCTTGGTGTCATGTGCACACTTGCCGCTGGTGCACTCAGTGCTGCTGGCCATTGTGGCTTGGAGTGCATTAACTCATGTAACTCACTTCTCTCTATCTCCTTCACATTACTGTCTGGTGGATGATAAGATCACTTAGTTTCCAAACTGAATGTATTTGTATCCATTTCCCTTTCAGAATCCATGTTATATGTGAGAAATCTAGGTGAGCAACAAAGCTCTTTAATCTGCAAGACTTTTCACTCCAAATTTAACTTACACTTGTATCACAAAACATCTACTGAGATTTTTCAATGGGAAAACTTGATAAAAGTAGAATATGGCATTAGTGTCACTGATTATAGTTATGTTTGCCTAAAAGACCTTAAATTTGCAGAATTTGGGGTATTTTTCTGTGAAGAACCCAGAAGGATGAACATGTACAAAATGTTCCATCATTTTATTGTTTCTCTTTGCAGAGTAATATTTTGGTTCCATTTATGAGGCTGACACTACGCTTTTGGTTTTATGATTTTATTTTAAGTTAAGTTCACAGTTTTTTGTGTTTCTGATAGTTTGGAAGTCTACCAGAACTGTTTGTTTTGGAGGAAATCTCTTAAACCAGAAAAGTTTCTAACCCTAAGGGTAACATACTGTTGTGGTTAAGCATCTTTCTTCCTCTACAAATGTAATTTAATGTAATTTCTCAGATTAGATCTTGATTTTACAGTAATGACATGGTTCACAGAGGATGTATTGTACCTCCTTGGATTATTGTAAATGCTATTAAGAGAAAGAAAATGATGTTTTGAATAGCTGCCAAGATACTGCTGTAAGAGCACATGTTTTCAGTTCAAAAACATGTATGGAATTCATGTCAGCATGGAGTTGAGTCTGCAAGACAGTGGATTCAAGGATTAAACTGCTCTACAGGCCCAGGGAAATCCCTGGTAATGCCAGAGAACTTCTGAGAAGGCAATAAAGAGTAATTATTGGGGCACATAAATTCATCAGAGAATTAAATGTGTTCTGGTAGGTTGGAAGAAAGTTAATTTGTAGAGGTTGCAGACATCAATTCTAGATCTCTGTCAGTAAGTTTCATAAAAAAAGATGAAGTGGCATCAAATTATAGAAGGTTAGTAACTAAGGGGCACTCTACACATGAATCATTGATTCATGACTCAGAGCTGGTAATATGAAGGAGTATTTTTACCTTCAGTCCCCTACCTAAATCCAACCCCAGCCTGAAGTGACTCAGTCCTGACAGCTGTTGGGGGTTCAGCTGTGGGGAAAGGGCAGTCAGCACACAGATGGAGAACACCCACCAGCACAGATTTTTGTGGTCATGGCAGGGAAATTAAGGATTACATGGACTAGCCATTTACTGATGAATCTCAGAGAAAAGCATATAGAATC
>VWZO01021700.1:112344-180937 GCA_013396975.1 Bucco capensis | reverse complement strand
CATAGGAGAGGTGTTCCAGCCCCCTGATCAAAGCATTTTCATAGCATACTGGATGAATCTTTATGGTTTCGATGCTAATAATAGATGTCTCAGATGAATCCTGAAAAGGTACTTACCTCTGCTTTTATATTCTGAAATTAGGATATGGTATCTTGTACACTGAGTTTTCCCTTGCCTTTTTATCTCTGTACCATTAGTGTGGAACACTAATCCATCTCCTTTCAATGACATATAACATAGACACTACAGATTATCTAATCTTAATGAAGCAATTCTCTGCTGGCTTAAGCTGGAGAAACTCCAGTGATTCCAGAGCCTGACATAGCTAGCCATACTTAGTTACAGTTGATCTTTGCCTTTCATGCTGTGCTGACCATATTCCAGATATGTTTTATCAGATATTTTGTATGAGGTAAAAGATTGTGGGGTTAGTTTTGAGGTTTTTTTATGCAGATAACAGATTTTCGATGAATAAAATACTAAAAATGCCTGCATTTTTTGCTTTGGTAGTTAAATTGAAATTGTCACAATTCATAAGTGGGTTGCTAGCTATAGATTAGAGAAGAGATTCATGTTCCCTGTTGTGAATATGCAAAATCTTCCCCAGTTGTAACTGATGGGCAGGAAAGCAATTCCAAAAGACATTTATCATGCTTGGAGAGGATATCAAGTCTGAGAAGAATGCCTTTTTTGTAGATATCAGTTTCAAAACTATTACTTGGCAGGAAATATTTTAATTGCCAAAATTCAGAGTAACCCAGTGAAACTGGAATAGAACTGTATTTAGTTTCAGCTTAAAAGGAAACTAACAAAGAAAATACCTCAATATATATAATTAACTTAGGCAAATTCTGTAACTGGTCTCCTCTCTCTCCCATTATGAACATGTATTATTTGTCACTTAGATTCTGTTGTGACAATGGGTAAAGACTTAAAAACCAAACAACCCTGTATTTTTTTCTGCATTTAAGAACCTACCTGAAACTTTGTAATATTGATAAAATCTATTAATTCAGTCAGAGGTTTAATTCCAGAGCAATACAGTTTGTTTTATAGAGTAATGACAGAGGAACATTTGCTTCTGTACATTATCCCATGAAAACTGATTTAAACTCTTAATCCAAGGCTAATAAGAACTTGTATTTTTATTTATTTATCTATATATTTACAGATTTTGGCAGTAGATTAGAGCAGAAGAGTATCTTTGACAAAAAAAAAAAGGCAATTCAAAGCAGAAGTAACTTGTGACTACAGCTGTCACAAATTCATGCTGCTAACAGTAGCAAAATCAAGTCCCTTTAAAGTCACTTGGCTTGATATTATTTCAGGAGAAGGATCCCAGCTTAGACCATTGTATATCAATGGCTGGCATGTGAAGTTAATGCTTCATTCATGAGGATAGAATACTATTATGCTTTAAAAGATGATTGATGGCCAAAATTAATTTTCTAGAGAGAATTTCCCTTTTGTCTGTAGTTATTTAAATGATTCTATGTGGTAACTATTATTACTGGGGCTGCACATACACTGTGGTCCAAAGTATTCATTTATTTGTGTTTATTTTTATTACTTGGAGAAAAAAGGTGACACAAACTGGTAATTTGTAATTTTCCTCCTGACAGAAAGTGTACTTTTTATACTAGAATTAGTATTTCATTATTAAGGATTTATGATTTAAATGAAAGATAAAATATTTACATATTTAAATGTCAGTATACAAAATATAATTACTCTTCTTTGAAGCTCCCTTTAGGGTATAGTGTAAACCACTCATCTTTCATTATATGCATTAAAAACTCAAGTGGAGTGATTATGGTTGTTTCATTCCCTCTGAAAAGAAGTTTATCAACAAAGATCTTCCAATACCTTTTTTCCGACAGAAGACTATTACTTTTTGGAATTACAAATTTCTATTTCCTCTGGCATTTCTAAAAAACCTTGGATTTTCTTGTCACACACTTCACCAGACTGATCATCTTTAACTTGGGAGGGCTGGCTAGTTTGCAGCAGTAGGTGGGATGTGAGACACAGAGCTCAGGAAGAACATGATTTCCGTAACCACTTCCAAGGAAATACATTATAAATAAAACACATTTCTCTAGGGGCTTACAAAGCCATCCTGTTTATAATTTAAATTACATTAAGCTAAATAAAATAGTACAGTAAAACCCTCAAGGGAAAAATACTTCATTTAAGTTTGAACATTACATTACTTCCATTAATTGGAAGTGTTTTACTCTCTCTCTAATAGTTTATTTTTCATTGAATATATATAATTAAAAGTATTGTCATTATAACAGGACTCATTCTTGTGTTCCAAGCCCTTCTGTTCAGTAGATCACTAGAGTTTTATTTGCCTTCCTTCCTTTCTCACTGCTTTATTCCTGATGGCTAACCCTCTGAATACTGGAAAACCTCAGTGAGCTATCTAATTGTGAGAGTGATTTTTTTTTTCCATTTATTTCCATTTTAGAATCAGCTTTAAGCCAGACACTAACTTCAAATTAAACCCCATTTAAGGTCTAAAGAAAGCTTTGTGTTTCATATAAATTAAAGTGATGAAAAATATTTTTCCAAGGGAAAATGAATCTTTACAGATAAATACTAACAATATTGAAATATAAAAAGAAAGAAGCTATGAACATTTTTTTCCCTCATTTATAAAATGTTTGTTGTTTTTTTTTTTTAAACAGCACTTTCAAAAGTTAATAGTAATTAAAACGAACTCCAGATTGAATAAAAACTTTGTTGACCTGAGAGTTTTGTGTTACTCTGAGTAAACCTTGAGGAGGAAAAAGGTAGTACAAAATATCAAAATTTAGGTATATTTTCTGTTGACTGAGAATGTAAAAATTTTATGGAAAAAGTAAGAAGGCTTAGTCACAAATGTCTAAAGAAATTACTTCGGTATGTTTTCTAAGATTATCATTAAGGCTTTACATAAGTTTACAGTTTCACTGTGTAGCCTTAGGAAACATTTATTTTTCCCTTCTACTTTATAAGATTTTTTTTTTCCCCAGTATTATTTTTCTGTGTTTCAAAAACTAGATTTTTTCCCTACTATAAATGGTCACCATGTGACTAAATAATAGATGTAACGGACTCTGTAATGAAATACCAAATTTATTATATTGTGGCAAGCAGGAATCGATCCTATTGCTCCAGGAAGACTTTATTGTGGCCTTTCAGTTCTTAAAGTGAAAGATGGAGCTGGACTTTTTAGAAAGGTCTGTTGCAATAGGACAAAGGATAATGGTTTTAAACTAAAAGAGGGCAGATTCAGACTAGTTATAAGGGAGAAATGTTTTACAGTTAGGGTGATGAAACACTGGACTGGGTTACCCAGAAAGGTGGTAGATGTCCCATCCCTGGAAACATTTAAAGTCAGGTTGAATGGAGCTCTGAGCAACCTGGTCTAGTTGGAGCTGTCCCTGCTTACTGTCCCCCAGCCAGGGATCTGGACTGGATGATGTTTAAAGGTCCCTTACAACCCAAACCATTCTATGGTTCTATACAATTTATTCAAAAATAGTTTTCATTATACAATTAAATCACACCACGATTAGTTCTTCTTTTTTTTCCCCTTTCTTGTCTCCTCTCCCTTTCTACCAACTTTAAAGTTAATAGAGAATAACTTTCTGGTTTTAATAAATGTATATGCTTATATGACCACATACTTTGTTTAGCTTTCTGGCTAAACATATTCTATTCAGATTTCAAGTTATAGGAGAACATAGGTGCAAGTTTCACTGTAAAAGTAAAATCAGCTTTCAGTTGGACAGAAAATCTTTTAATTCCAACATGTCTGAAAGTTTCACCTTCTGTATGTATGATAATGCCTTGTGTGATCTGTTTTTCTAATTGCATTGTTCTGAACAACAATCTCATTTCACATTTATATCTTTCCTATGTCTGTCATGATGTTCTAGCACTGTCTGAATTATCCCCTAAAAATCATACTCTCATTTATTATTATTCTGAATACTGTGGCGAGCAAGTGAAAATGAAAGACTGCAGTAATAAAGTCAGATATACTTCAGTGTTAAGTTACTTAAATGTATAAAAATGATTTTAACATACATGTGCAATGTAAAACATGCTTCATTTATATAGATGTTAGGCATGTCTTTCTTGTTTTCTTATTGAGCATGTGAGTTTTCTGGGGAATGTATTGTGTCTGATGGATTGGTGGCTGCTATCACAGTACAAACCATGAAAGATATCGTAGTGCAGGTGTCAGTACAGCTACACTTAGTAATAAATGTTGCTTTGAAGCAGAGAATGTAGGAGGAAAGAAAATGGTTCAAACAAAGAAGCCACATTTGTTCTTTTTCAACCTTTTTCATTTTAGACATCAGGAGAATAACTGACTTCCAAACTGAACTTTATATTCGATTCTTGAGCACAGTTATCACTTGTGTGTGAAAGCTAGAGGGGTTTAGAGTCAGCTCTAGCAAGATGGTCACTGCTGATTTGCCTGGTGCTGGGTACATTATAAAGCTTATACTTGCATGCCAGTTCATATCTTCTAAAAAAAGCACCTGCATTTTATTGAGATACTATTGCAGAGATGATCCTACCAAGTAAGGTGCCAAGGGTTGATTCCCTAAGGTATAGTGACTCTTGATGTCAGCCACTGTAGTGATTTCAATCGAACTTAATAGAGTGGTTTAAATGGGTTGGCAAAAAAGATTCCTCGGTGTTCAAAGCATTTTAAAAACCTTTGTGTGTTCAGTGAGAATTATGAATAGGTGACTTTGAAGCTTATTATTTCAGAACAAATAAAGTAGGTCTTAAGTTAGTCTTAGAGCATGCACTGGTACAGCGAGCATGAGAGAAGAGTTAGAATCACATTCACTGCAATCTGCAATAATTTTGTTGCCAACATAAAACTTATCCTAGTGGTTAATAGAAAAGAAGAAATTAATAGTATGCCTCCTTCCCTTATGTTAACTTATATTAACAGGTTGGCTATTTTGACAATCTAACACTGTGAAGTGAAGCTTATGAATGACTGTGTCCTAGGTGTAAAATGACTGTTTCACTATGATTCTTCCATTTCAAACCTTTCTCAGTGTCTATTGAGAGATTCATTTAATAAATTAAAAGAATCGTTGTTGCTTTGATGCTTACCCTTAAGTGAAAAGTATTTTTAACAGCAGCACAACAAATTTCTGGTTTCACACTGTGGTCATGTCAGTCTTGGTTTTTTTCTTGTGAGGAACATCAAGTTGAGGATTGACTGTGATATACTATATTGTTTTATTTCTCTATCCATGGAGAATAATTTGCATTTTATACCAAGTTATTACCTACTGCATCTTAGAGAGAGGATGTGGACTCTTAGTTTATAATCTTCTGTTTGTCCAAGCCATTGACTCTTTGATGAGCTGCATTTCTGCTTTATTCACATTGCATCCATTCATAGTGATTCTTTTTCCTCTAAAAATTATTATTCATTATTTTTATTAATGTCTTTTTGAGACTATTTGGATTAAGAAAGATTCAAAGTACAGACATATCAATTTTCTTATTACTCTTCTTTTTAATTGGGGAAAGCTCAGAAACCTAAGGACTCCTGATCCATATGTGCCTTTTTCTCTGTAGCCAGCCTGTTTTGCATTATAAGAGGGGTTTCTGTTAGCAATTTTTTTGGTTATCTGTAATTGCTGAAGAGGCCTTTGTGAAAAAAATGTACCAAGTGGCTACCAAAAATATATACCATTGTGTAATGCATTAGATGTTATTAAATGCTTAAATTAGATCCCTAGAGCACACATGTACAATCTTTATTACTTGTAATATGTACCAACAGTTTTAGCTCTAAAAATTTAAGCTCAAACCTCTATAGTAGCAACAGTCAGTCATTAATTTGCTCAGGCTGTTTCTCAGTAGACCTAGGAATGTTTTGGAGAGGGTCAATAATAAGTAGGATATTTGCTAGAGTTTCTTCCTCTGTTTAAAGATAATTTGAATCTTTTTTTTTTTTTTTTTTTTTGAGTGGTTTCAGTGAGTCTAATGAGCTTTTGGTAAATTAAAGAAATGAAAACAGCAAATCTTGAACTGGTAAGACACACATGTGTTGTTCTAGGCTGTGATTTCTGCTCATGCCACTCAGAGCAAAACAATTCCAGAGTGTCTATCGCTTATACTAACCTAAAAGTCAAGGAAATAAAGCTTCAAAACCTTCAAGACAAGAAGGTAGGGAGCTGCCTGGAAAAGAGAAATATATTTAGAAAAATGATTTCAATTCGCTAGGACTTCATTCTAAAGGGGGACATGGTATGGGAACAGAGGCATGAGATGTTATATTTAACAACACTTAAGGAAGCTAGGGCTTAATCTTTTGAAAGTCCTATGGAGGACCTCTATATGCTAAGCTACACAGAATTTAATCTGCTTCTGAAAGATGAAAGGATGAGGTGAGCCTGCAAGAATTTAAGCTTCTGCTTCCAGGGAGTCTAGGGTTTNCTATCCTCTTTTTATCAGCGCGCTTGGAAAAGGCGCTGAGGAGGAGTGTGGATGGAGCCCTCCCTGGAGCTTTGTTCACCAAGCCTAGCCACGACAACGATTAGAACTCAAAGCTACTTTCTCTGGCTATAAATACCTCTAAATTATTGTTTTAAAGAATTATATATAAACTGACTGTGTCTCCATGAGGTAGTGAATAGCCTCCATTATTTCAGTGCAGGGACAAAGAGGATTGTGAGTCAGGTATTTGAGAAAAACATGGAGTATTATTGGTTGGTTTCTTTTAGCTCAGTCCTTTTTAGTTTAGAATACTTGCAGTATTAATAAATAATACAGCTTTGATTTTTCTAGTTCAATTTCTGGTATAAAGAGCCCAAAATATAGGATTGTATTTTTTTACATATCAGATTTAGAAAGTTCCTTGCAGATTAAGCCAAATAGATTCCTTTCTTTATTGGTGTATTTATGTATGTATGTGTGTGTTTGTTAGCTTTTTATTTGTTACATTTGCCCTCGTAACAGCAAGTTTAAAACCAGAGCAATTCTATTGTTCCACTTTTGTTAGGCTTAAATAGGAATATGATAAATGGAAATACAGAAAAATAGATGACTTCTCCTGGTCTTCTGTTAACTTACTAGTTAAAAAAGGCTGTTTGTTGTGTTCAGAGTTATGGATATACATAAGCAGTATTTTTAAAAAATATATTAGTATTTTATACAATTAATAGGAATGAAAACATTTTTTCTTGAACTTTATGATGAAATGTAGCAGCATATATTTTCATTTTAATGATGATCTAATCATCACAAACTGATGTTTTAATGTCAATATAATAAGATACATCAAATGTGTTTACCTCAATTATTTCTGTAAACATGATTTTTTTGTCTTGTAGCATGATATAAATAACCTATATAGTGATTTTGTTGCACCTAGGAATTGTTTTTGTGAACTATCTAATTACATCTATTTTCAGGAGAATATCAAAGATTTTCCCACATGAATGGAGATAGCATAAGTGAGTCTTCAATATTTTTGTTTCAGTACTGCTTCCTTTCCAGTTCTTTTCAGTGATCTGGATATTAGGGAACTACACACATAGATTTTATGTTTTCAACCTTGTGTGATTGCTGTCATGGATGGAAAACATATGGCAAACAATAGGCAGATCTTTTCCTTAATTAAATATTAAAATGTATGTAAGTAAATAAAGGAGAGTACAAAATGATGAATGTCTTGTTTTTATAAGAGAGATGTAATAGAACCATCTTGCTGAAAACTGTGTGAAGGAGCAATTAGGTTGTGAGTTTCTGGAAGTGTATAAGAGAGGTTAAACTTTCAACAAGTTTTATTTCTTAGAATAAACTAACCTGTTTCTGAGAGTTTCCTGACCCAGAATAGCAAACCTGCTAGATGTTGGTCATGGTTGTAAACTCAGTTGTGAAGATTGTGTCAGAGAGAAGCACATGATTTCTAGGCTTTGTGCCAGTGAGGGGGACATGAACCCAAGATTGTTCTGCTCCATTTACAGGCAGTTGAGTAGCAGTATAGCACTGGGAAAAGCTATCCATTTCTTCATTTTTCACATTTCTGCAAATGCATGAAAAGCAGGGTGGTCAGGGTTGTCCACCTTATGTATTTTTCAAAAAAAAAATCAAGCACAATAGATGAGCAAACTTCTCTAAGAAAAATCATGACCATCTGGCTGGCAGTGACTGAACGGGCTTACACGTGCGTGTCAAAAATAGAGTAGACCAAGAAAGCAGAACATTTATCTGATACTGTTAATCTTAGAATAGTACAGGTGACTTTTATCTGCAACTTCTGATAATGACTGGATAGGAAGCATGGCTAACCTGTGGGAGACTGTCAGCTCAGATTGAATCTCAGTAGGCAAGGACTTGAGAGCACAGCTATCAGAAAGCAAACACCGCTCGCTCTTCTCCAGAGGTGCAGATGTCTGTATCAAGGTATCTGTTGCAATGCTTAGCCCTCCACTGAGGTATCTGACAAGTGGGCAGGAATGGATATGGCCTAAGCTGCAATATGATTTTAAAGGAATTTAACTAGTTGTCATAGATCATTACTTCAAGGAAGAAATGTTACGAAATCAACATGATGGATGTGATCTGTTCAAAGCATGACTTCTTCGAGCAGGCAAGGAGTAAGGTTGCTGTAAGACAAAAAATGCACGATATGGAACTGCAACTGTCTAATACAAATATGATTTCGTTATTCCATTTTAATAGTTGAAAAGTAAATTCTGGCATAGTGTTCTTCAAAAGCTACTAGAAAAAAAAATGTTAGTAACAACTCTGTTCTCAGGGTCCTTCCAGACCTCTCCAGTCAGAATCAGTGATTATATACATATGACTTATTCCTATTACAAAGGCTGAAACAGGAAAACATTGAACCTCTTAATCAGGGATTGTTTAGAGACTTTTCTAAATTTGAATCATAATAGACACTTTCATCTAGTAAGCAACAGGGTTTGCAAGCACAAAGCACTTTTTGTTTTACAGTGGACATACAGATTTCTTGCTAGATGATATTCATCCCTTTTAATGCTGCCCTTCCCATATCAGTATTGTAATATCTTTTGACTATGAATTGATTGCTTATCACATAGACAAAGAAAGATGATCAATATTGTGTTCTGTTGTGGAAGGGCTTTCCTTAAGCATTCACACTGCTAGGTGTTGAGGCAAGGTTTCACATATTAAGAGATATCAGAGAGCCCACCCTACTCAGGCTTTCTTGCACAGCTGGGAAAAAATCTCTGATATACTACAAGTGCTGCCACTCAGCTATTAGGAAGCCTTCTTCCACTAGGTTTTAACCTTTATTGCGGTGGAGAAGAAATATATTGCTTGTAAAAACAAAGAATCAAGCAAGGAATATTTTACATTCGTATCAGTTCTATTTCTTGCTGTTGCTGTTGGAGCAGGGTCACTTTCTAAAGTACCAATTCTGGCTTCCCATCCCTTGAAAATTTAACAATATCTAAAAATTACCTTCCTATAAGTATCATTAACATGATATCATAGTTGTGTTATCTTGTGAGTCTGAACAACACATATATTCAGTCTGCAGGCCAAAAGGCTATTTCTATCTCTGAGCCCACTAACTTTGAGGATTGAGATAGTCAAAATAAATTCCTTCTATTTTTCATACTTTCATCTTTCATGCTTTATCACCTGTAGCTGAGACTCTTTGAACTTACTGTCAATCCATTATTATTCATTGCCTGCTTAGGAAGTCTTTAATTATAACCTATGCTTTTCACAGCTGCTGCCAAAGAAATCTGAAAATAATGTGTTTTAGAGCTAGTTGAGGCTACATACCTTCAAACCTTTCAAGTTCTCTCCAACCCAAACCTTTCTGTGATCCTATGATTCATCCTATGATTGTTTGCAGGAGGCAGCCTTTCCTTTAAACCACTTAGGCAGAGGATTTGACTCAATATTTCTGCATTCTCCTGTAAAAGCTCCGGACCTTCTGTTATTAGATATTCTGGTAAGGTTTATGTATCCTGTTTATACTTTTAAAAAATTAAATTCCGCTTCCCTCCTGAATAAGAACAGAAAAATGCAACCATGAACTCAGAAATATTTTGGGGTATGTGAAGACGTTTTCCAAGAATATCTGCTTGAGTATGCATTTTTATTTTCAAAGGCAGTCTCAGCACAGAAAAGAATATTTCACATTCTTTTCCAGTTTTCTAATTTAAAAACTGGACACAATGATTTCTTTTTATGAACTCTTAGGGAACTCCAGGGAATGTTCAGTCATCTGCTATGTTTGCTTGTATTACCCTAATACTGTTTAAGAAATCTGTTCTTAGACTGTAGAATGACTTTTACCTGCATCTCATTTTTTTTCTTTTGAGAGAATCACTAGAATCCCCAGTCAGCTTTATCCCCAGGCTAAGGTAATTTCATTGGCCCTTTGTGAGGGTTTAATATGAAATCATAGCCCCCTGTTGCTCTGTTTCTCTTGGATTAATTTTCAGACTCATCACAGATCAAGGGTGTTGCACTGCCATAATATGACAAACCCTCCTCATCTACCAAGGTTTAAAACCAAACCCTTCAGTGTTTTCAGAAATGTTCAGAAATGGGCTCAAGATAAAGTTTAACATCTCTATTGTTATGCTCATTAAAGCTCAACTCTTCCTGTTAAATGAGGGGAAAAACTACTGGCTGTATTTCAAAATATCTTAGTATTTCTTAGCTTTTCCATTCCTATTCCTATATTTCTCTTTCATTATTTTAATGTAGAAATGCTAAATGGATTAACATATGCTCACTAGAAAAGGAAGCCTTCACAAAGGGGACTGTGCACTTCTGTGAGAAGTCTTGATATCCTGCTGGGGCTGATGTTTTCAGATTTATTTTCCATCTTTTCAGCTTTGTCAGCCACAGAGATGACTGCACTATATAGTTAACACAATCATTGCTATCTTATTAGGAAATTTTGTTTTAATTTTTTTTTTCTTTTGGTAGTGTTAACTGTAATCTTTTAAATACAATTTTCTTAATTTCCTAATCCCTGGGACTGTGAAGANATATATATATAAATATTATATATATATAAATAGAGCTGTTTGAAACATGCTGTTAGATTCTTTCTATGCTTGCAGAAATACTCCAGGAATGAAAGAACAGTTCCTAAAAGAGGAAGTTAAGGGGAGTTAAAGCTGGTCACACCATAGATTAGATTCACCTGTCACACACACTTTTCTTTCCAGATTCATTTCCTGTGTGCTTTTCATCTGGTTTAAGTAGCAGTTAAACAGTGTTTGTAGACTTTCTGATCCATGACTGTGAAATTTTCTCCGAAATAACGTTATGCCAGCACCTAATCAAAGAAGCTGAACTGAGGACTGATCCAATGATGGACTGACTTTGGATAATTTCTTTGTTTTGCCACTGTTTAATGTTGTTTGTCCTTATGCTTGTATTTCACTGTTCTTGTTATAATTTGCTAGTAAATAGCATTTGCAAATTTTCAGTAATAGTTGTTAATAGGAAAGAATGGAAAAAAGTAACTTAACATTGGACAGTGGAGTTAATTGAAGATCAAATTGCCAAATTCCAAGACAAAGCTTGGTTTCCAAAGCTTCCAGGTGGGATTTCAGATCAAAACATAATTGCTTTGGTTATGTCCATTGTGATATTTTTTGAGTAATTGTATGTGAAACTCAAAAGACATCTTAAGATCTAGACTCTACAAAACCACGGAGGAAACCAAATGACACCTTGCTGCAAACCAAAATAGCTACAGTTTACATATGTTTAGTATTTTCCATCAAAGTAAAAAATACCCAAATTGATGCCCAGTAGTCTAATACAGCACAGCATATTTTGTGTTCCTGCCAAATAGTTCTCTCATGCAAGTGGTTCTTCAGTTTCTTGTAGTAAAGTTGTATTTCTTTTCAATTATTAATTATTTAAGAAAAAAGTTGTTAGAAATTTTGTGAGGGTTTTTTGTTTGTTTGTTTTTTTCTTAAAATCCACAATAAACTAAGTGAAAATTAGAATAACCTTCTATCAAATTTCATAAGACTAAATTATGACAAATTATGGCAAAACTGGTGAAAGCCTTCTGTTGCCATTTTACTGCAGATGTCTGCATAATTTTTTGACATATCTTTCATGGGTTCAAGGGAAAGAGAGTAATTCCCATTCCCCATTCTGCTATGCATCTCAGAGGGACATAAACTCCTGCAACATTGTAAGATCTGGAAGTAAGACAACAAGGGGCAGCATCTACTGGTACTGCAGATGACAGCAGAAACACAAAGTGCCTAAAGCCAGCTTGTATTTTCAAGAGACTATTTCAAGAGGTTGTCATGAGAGTCTCAGTGGCAGCACTGAAACAACAGTGGTCTCCCCAGAGGTGCTGTCCTTTCAGTAAATATTTTTTATAATTACAGTCAGCATTGTTCCTGCATAGGTGAGGACATCCTTAGATCTCATATTTGTTTAGAGATGGATAAGTTCCATTTTTCCAAGCTTCTTGGTTGATACCATCGATATTTAATGTAAAGATAACTAGAGTGTTAAAAATGATATGTATAGTACATCTCAAAGATCAATTTCATATTTTTGTTTGGTTGGTTTGATTTTACTTCTTACCTTTTACTTTCTTACCTACTAGTGACCTTCCAGTACTTAAAGGGAACTTCCAAGCAGGCTGCAGAGGGCCTGTTTGCAAAGGCCTGCAGGGAAAGGACAAGGGGCAATGGTTTGAAATTGGAGAGGAGTAGATTTAAACTGGACATCAGAAAGAAGTTGCTCCCCACGAGGGTGGTGGAACACTGGCCCAGGTTGCCCAGGGAGGTGGTTGAGTTCCCATCCCTGGAGGCATTCCAGGTGAGGCTTGCCAGGGCTCTGGGCAAGCTGCTCTAGTTGGGGATGTCCCTGCCCACTGCAAGGGGGTTGGACTAGATGAGCTCCAGAGGTCCCTGCCAACCCAAACCAGTCTAGGATGCCATGATTCTGTCAATTAGCAAGGTGAAAAGACAACGGTGGCATCATGAAAAGTCCTGTAAAATGAATATTTATCTGTTTTAAAAGTAGGCTGTGGAGTTTTAATCTACCAGACTACAATAAGCTGATGGCTATATCTACAGTGTCATCACTTGAGATAATGTACCTCATATAAACATCTCGTAGCTGGCTTAGAATTGCTGAATCTGGGCTAATTAGAGTTCAGTTAGCAGCCTACATAGTTACTCAACTTTTCAAACACAGTGTTCAGGCAGTGTGTTAAGTATATTTAGTATTGCTTTGTATTGCTGCAACCATCATTAACTTTCAGTATCATCAAAACAAAGTCTCTTTGCCTGTGTATCTGTTAAAGCTTCTGGAGTTTTAGTTGAACAGGGAATTTGCAATGGACTGTCTTCATTGATTTGCATTTATTTTATGGGGCATGTGCAATCACCATTTCACCAATGGATTTGGGCCAAATAGAATCCATTAGCTGTTGTTAAGCTTAGACATTAGAACTGAAAGTGATAATAAAATACTTTGCATATCTTGGTTGATCTCAAACTTTATAGCTATGCTGAAAGGTAGATGCAAGATGCATAAACATCCCTTAAGAGTTATTACTGTGGTAATATGCTCGATTCCTTTTAATTTAAAGCAGCTTGCTCTGCAAACCATATTGAATTTTAAATTATGTTGATTACTCTGCAGTGCCTCAATCCATAGAAATATCTGCAGGGTTCTTTTAGGCTTTATTTGCCTCTGAAAAGCCAAATCCAATGATTTATCTTCCATCTAATATATCTACATTCTGAACATAGCCAGAATGCATTTTGAACTAGAGTCTGCAACTTCAAACTACAAAAGGTGAACCACATTGCGATCTTTGTCCAGAGAGCACACCTGAGTTGTTTCAGCCCAGGCTGGGTAGAAAATGCTTCAGAAGTTTGATGGAACCAGCTTATCAACTAAGCAGCAATGACAGAAAGCATGCCTCCTAACACAACTGGGAGTTGTGCTGCAGCAGGAAGCAGCTCTGTGATCTTATGCACCTCCAGAGACATTGATTTTCCTACTTTTTGGTCTGTATGTGCTTGCTGGTTGCTTTTCTCTCTGGCTGATGAGGACTGCACTTTGGTGCATGATTGATATCCAAAGTTGCAGCCTTGAGTCTTCATTACCTCTGCTTGGTCCCTTCTGGAAGAATCTGTTCTTTTGTAATATATGCAGCACTTTACAAACAGTTGTATGGGCAAATAAATTCTCAGTGAGTACACCTCATAATCCTATGCCATGACATAGCTGTGCAGAATTTAATAATAAAGTATGTGCTGAACTTGGCCTCAGCCTAGGGGGGAATTCCTGCATGGCCTTTTTCAAATTAGAAGTGCATTGATGTTTATTTGGCCTTTTGTGTTTATTTTCTGAGGGTTTGGTGTATTTCTTAAGTATTCTTAAAGACTCTTTTAACTATTCCAGATACACATTTTGCATATGTGTCATCAAGACAGTCTCTTCTGCCTTTGTTGTTAGAACAGCTGTTGATACCAAATAACCTCTCACATTACAAATTCAATTTCTGAGGAGCATATTTACCCCTTTCACTCTCATTAAATGCGAATAAAACACTTGTATATTTCTCCCTGGGTGCAAATAAGGGAGAAGTGTTGTCTTAAAACAAAATCGATACGTAAAACAATCTTCTCTTCACTGATCTTCCCTGCTCTACCATCTCAAATTGCAAATTAAAAATTCAAAAAAACAGATGTATTTATATAACAGGACAACATTTTTAAGCTTAAGAAAACAAAACCTAAACTGCGGTTTTGCTTGTCTTTGATGAAGAATAAACTTGTCCTAAACATTGCCTTTGGGGCAGGTGGTTGTTTTGCTTTTTTTTGATTGCCTGATTTTGTTTGTTAGGACTTATTATGAGCTGATACTGTATAAACACGTGTAAGTTATTGCTTTATTTATTTTTAACTGGAAAGCAGCAGGAATCAGGAGGCAGAAAACACCACTGGGATGAGAAATGCTACCAGAAGTATTCAGGTGTCAGTAGTGCATGTCAGCAGGGCACTGGCTATGAACATGATGTTCAAATCATACCATAATCAAAGTTATGAATTCAGTGCAATGTCTATATAACTCAATTTTATGAAGAAAACCCTTAGTCAAGCGTAGTTTTAATAAGTGCAAACTGATGCCAAAAATATTATTGGTTGTAAAAGATTTCATCTTCTTAGGTCTTCAGGACAGTAATTTAATTTTTTTTAATTTCCATCAAGATTTTTTTTTTCTTTTTCAAAGCTTTTAATTTTCAAATATCTGTATGTTTCCCCACTTTTGATGTATTTGAAGGGGGTGTATACTTTGACAGTTTTCATTAAAAATGAGGGTTTTATTAAAATGACCTGATTATCCCTCTGCAACATTGTTCATTCAGGGAAGGAAAAGGAGTAGGAAAGACAGCATCCTAACATCTGAGAGAAGAGAGAGGCAGGGCTGAAAGATGTAGACTAAAATCCTTACAAGTAAGGCTCCATGATAACTGAGGTTTAATTCTTTCAATAAGTATGTCTATACCTAACTCGGAATCTGAGTAAATAGGATGGAAACTGCAGAGTTTTAAGATTGATGATACCTTTGCATGTTGATTATCCAAGGAGTACTGTAGAACTGAATGCTGTCTCCCTGCCACCTTCCTATGGCAAAAGGGCTTTAGCTCATGCCTGAGGGAGGTTTCTGTGCTTCCTAGCACTTGATGTTATCAGTCATTGACACTCAGAGATTGGTCAGAAATACCTCTTATTTCTGAGCAGCCTAGGTTTGCTCCCAGTATTTTTATTTAAGTGACTTCTGGTTGCTCACAGTGTTTTCATGACTGACAGGGTATTTTATGAATCACAGCCCTTAAAGTGTTCATAATCTGCAAAGACTATTTATTAAGCTGACCTAAAACTATCCATGACTGACAGATGTTTTAGGTGCCAAGCTGGGAACCTAGGGTGATTTTCCTAAGGGCACAGCTTTTACAATCCTTGTGCATTCAGCTCTTCTATGTGAGTCCATGGCCCTTTTTCCCAGAGTTACAAATGAATGATCAAATCTTTAAGGCTTAAACTATGTTTAATGCCAACCTCCAAAAGTAAATTGGGAATCATTTTATGTTCAAATAAAGATAGTTCACTCCTACAAATATTTATTTTCCAGCTCACTCCTCTATTCATAGGTGTCAGTGCTGGTAGAGTGACAGAGCTAGAGTACATGGCTAGTGACTTAAGCAAGAGCAAGCCTGTGGTTGCCTTGATTTAAATGAATTGTAGCTGCTGTACAACCACACTAGAAATTCATATTCTGAAGTTACAGAAAGCTGACAGACCAAATGATTTGCTGCCAAAGACAAGTCCCATTTCTGCTTCCCTCTTCCCAAGGTTCAAAGCAATGTGACAATTTGTTTCCTGTCTTATTTCTAAAGGTAGAGGTAGATTTCCCTTGCATAGGACATATCACAGAGCACATCAATAAACTGATGTGTCGTCCTTTCTTTTTCACACTTCAGAAGGAATGAAGCATCCTTTGTTCCTGATAAATCCAGGGTGTTGGGGCTGAATGAATGAATGAAGCTCTGGGCTGAGCACAGATCTGGGCCTTCACTGAGGACCATCAGGGATCTTGCTGCACAAATTCCAGAGGCAAACCTCAGTTTACATAGGAGTATAGAGGAAAAGTGATAGTACCTACATTGCACATGACTATGTCACTCAATTCAAAGTATTCATATTTCTGGGAATATCTGTTACTCTTCTGTTTCTTGAGTTTGAGTTGGAGCCTGACTTGTATATACAGAATCTGTGGGAAAATTTAAACTTCCTTTGTTTTCTAATTAGAAGAAGACTTAGTACCAAAATAGAATTTGATCACCATTTTTTTATTGGTTGATAAGAATCTGCAGAATCATTGCATGTTACAAGATTGCCAATATAAAATAGTAGAGTCCACAGCAGAGAGTGATTTCTCAGCAGAGACCATGTGAGGATATTCCTTCCTAATTTTATCTCTCTGCAAGGAAGCGATGTAGATAATCTTTTTGCCACAGAAAACTCACTGTTACATGTTTTGCTTTGTTCTCACACCAAGCATGCATTCATGTGTATATAGATAGGTATGATTTATTAACACTAGCCCTACCATTTTGTGTCATTGACTAGCAAAGTTTCCAGAGATGGATATCAAACATCAGTTTAGTCTTCAATGTGCAGTCAAAGCAATAGCACCCATGTTTGATCCATGTGACTGAGAATTGAGATAGTAGCTTATGCTAGCTGAATTTATATTGCATTCAGTTTGACAGAAAAGAGTTCATATCTTTCATGACCTCCCATCTGTTCCAGAAAGAGCCTACTTAAGGAAACACTTTACTATTTTTGCTGTGTTCTGAATTTATTCTTTATATTTAGCAGAGAGATTACTTCTTAAATAAAGGTAAATCTATCTATTTATCCCTAACCACTGATCTTATCAAAGAGCAAGCATAGAAGCACTTGTGCCTCTATACATCAGTGCCAGGATAATCTTTATTTTAGTGCTGCACCTTAGCACTTACTGCAAGGATTCAACTCTTCTCAACTTAGCTTCTCAATTTAGCTATTGTTATTAGCTATCTTTTTTTTTTTCTAGTGCTGTATTCATGGATTCTACAAAGCAATCATTTTGCAAATGAAATAGCTGAGGCAAAATTCTGTAGCTCAAAAACTGACTACATCTGGGAGCAGAAGCCTCATGTCTTTGCAAGAAGGTGCAGAAGACAGAACTCACTGCCTTGGTTGATAGTATACATACTTCTAGAAAAATAAAACTTGAGATTTTACTGGATCCATCTGCCCTTGATCCAGAGATTTTGCTGACTCTCCAGGAGACACAAGTAGGCAGGGATGGAATTTCCTGGCAGATGCCATCATTTCACTCTTCAGAGTAATCCCAGTGTTTATTCATTAAAGAGTGTTGTATTTTTTGCTGATCCATAGGCTAAATTGATGGAAGTGTTTCTTAGGTGCCTTAGGGTATTTTTTTGTTTGGTTCGTTTGGGGTTTTTTGTTTGGTTTGTTGTTGGTTTTTTTTCATATTGAGAACATAATGTCCATTGGGGAGATTTCTCTCATGAGAAAAATTTTGGGAAGTTATGCTAATCCATTCATAATCGATTTACTCTTACAGAATTGTTCAAAGAACAACTGTGGGTATTTTAAATTTCACAGTATTCATTTCTATGGCTCAGAAACAATAACATTACATTTTGTATTCTAATCAAGACAATACGCATAGACTTGTTTCTGAGTTGTCCTCTTGGTCCTGTAATAGTTGTTATTTCTGTAACACATAGCTATCTGTACACAGTCTCTAGATTAGATCTGAAGTAAGCTGATTTTCATCAAACCAGTGAGTAATTCTGACCACCTCATCTGATAATTTTAGTACTGTGCTATGGCATCTGACCTATGTAAGTCAGGGATTCCTCAATCACCAGCATACCAGCAAAGGTGTTGAAGCACTCTTGCAGCATATGTCTGTTAAAGGTAAGAGAGGGAAATGCTTGTTTTCTGTATGTTAAAAGTTAAAGAACTGTTATGAGGAATTAGAAGATGAGCTCTATTTTCATTCTGGATTTGTCAAGGCTTTGAAGGAAGCAGCCATGTGGGCCTGTCATGGCAATACTTTGGGTTTGTGTAGAAAACAAGCTATTGTCATTGCACTGTTCTTTGATTCAGAAGGAAATTTGTGACAGGTTCTTTCTTCCGGAAATCTGGTACACTATTGAGTGTAATATTTTAGTGGGGCAAAACTCTGTCTGTACAAAATAGTTAGCAGCAGCAGTGCTCAATATGTTCTTGGTGCTTTTATTTAAGCACAGAGACTGCATTTTCTGTTTGTGTGAGTGATGAAACAAGGCAGAACGTTTTCTTTATCATAATCAGTGTTGTGTGAGGAGTAGATAATCCTCAGTGCAAGCAGATAAGCATGAAAGGGATTTCATGTGTGATAAGCTGCATGTCTTTAGCAAAAAATCTTTTCTCCACCTGTTTTCTGCTTTGTTGTTGGTAGTTTATTTTTTAATAAACAGTTTGTATGATCAGTAAAACAAGAGGATATTTTTTGTCTGGCATGACAGACATTTTGGATGGCTGACTCCTCAGTTTGCTGTAAGAAACGGCAAGGAAAATAGTAAATTCTGATCAAGGCTACAACATGATTATGAATTATTCTCCTCCTGTGAAAAAGTAATGTTGTCTGTGGCAACATGCTCATTCCATAAGCAAAACCAGATTGTAGACACCTTCTCCAGCACAAATACATGCTCTTAAATAAGAATTGCATCATCCAGGAAACCCAACAGCAGTCCTTTCCAGTTAGAGACTAAGGTAGTCAATTAATCGACTGGCTTTTGTGTTAGAGATCTCCTTATCATATGCCTTGACAGAGATTTAAGTCAAGAATAGGTTTCAATACTTATCATGCAGTTTGCATAAATGATTGCTGCTCTTGTGATGCTTCTCTCAGGAAATAAGGCCTTAGTTTCTACAAATAGACTGAGAGCACTTGGTTTTACAGATTCCAGCTTTTGGTCAGCTCTGTAGCCTCAGAAATGCAGACAATCTTGTGAATACTTTGAGGTATTCACAGTAATCCTTGTACCTCCTTCTGATGTCATTACAACATTTAGCTCTTGCTCTTTTCTGAGCCCTAAACACCAATGGAGTGAGATTCTGTTTGTTTTTTCTCCAGAAATTGAGCAAGATAGCTGCTGTCAGGATCAAATCACTGAACGGTACTTGAGTCCAAGTACTCTGTTCCAAAACCAGCACCTACCCTCCACCCTGGGTAGCATGTAATGCATATGCTCATGCAAGAAACTGATCAGCAAATGCAAATTCCAATCAATTTTTTCCTCCCTCACTGGAATGAGTTATGATGGGCGTTCTCTAATATGAAAAAGTATGGTCACAATAAAGCACAGCTTAGAACCTCTTCATCGTATTGCCTATGACTTTTGATATTACCAGCCAAAATTATGGCCCTGAGAATTCTTGCAAGGATCTCATTCATTTCAGTAGAGGAAACTGCATTCATGTCAATAGCTTGTCTGCCCTGGCCTCAGAATCCTCTTGGTATTTCTATATCTAAGCCAAGATTTGGATGGGAGATGAAACAAGGAGAGAACAGAGAGGCCAGGATGAGAAAACATGTTTCTGTCTCTGTAGCCAACTAGGATGTGGCTAAAAGAGTCTTCTAGATGATATGATGTTATTAACCTGGCTCTTGAGTGCATGCTCACTTGGTACAGTTTTCTTTCTCATCCCTATCTGAAGTTTTTCTCACTGATTACTGCTCAGAGCTTACTACTTCTGCTAATTAGGTGATGATTTAATAATTGCTTTGTAGGTGTTTGCTAATTAAAGTGAATCACAAATACACACTTGTAATTTTATCTCATTTCAAAGGAGTGTGATCACAGACAATGAAACAAGGGCATGAGGGAATGATTCCATGTGTGCATATGCATTTCATGAAAACCTTGTAAATGCTTTTCAGTTTTTTGAATGCTGTAGTTTCATCTGCCAGTTGAGATGAAAATGTTGCTAGTAACTGAACAGAGAATTGCTTATTTAATCTATTGAAAATCCTACCTGAATGACTAAAATCTAAGGACTGGGAATCTTCAGACAAATCTCCAGGAGCATCAAGCACATGTAATGCAACCTGTGGTGATATAAGTGAGAGCTGGGCTGTTGAAAATTGGTCAGCATCAGCCTCCTTCATACTTAAATTTCTGTACCTGTATTTATTCTTCATTCTCATATCTATAGTTTATCCTGTACGTGTAAAACATTGGAGAGTTTCAGTCTAACACTAGTCTGCAGATGTCCTCTCTTGAGTTATGTGTTACTTGATAAATATATCAAGGGTATTACCTGCAAGTCACCCACTTGCAATGGAATGCAACCTAAGTGGATGTCTTCTTTGTCCTTATACCAGTGAATTTGAACCCTTTCTTTATGTGGGGCTCTAGACCACCATTTTTGCAGCTAAATCTTGCTATGTATTATTCCTGATGGAATTATAGGTGAAATTTGATCAACAGTATATTTTTCCATGCCTTCTAGTCTCCCCTGGACTTTCTTAAGAATGGAAGTCTCCTGCTGGTCTTTTTGAAATAAAAGGAATAAAGGATATATTAAGTATTTCTTTCTTTTCCCTGCCTGTCAGGAAGAGAGGGATTTTGAATTCAGTTCATAACAGGGATTAAATAGGTTTTCAACACAATTAAATATCATTTTAGTGTAAGGAAATGTGAGCTTTGCAGTTCCACTCCTGGCATGGCTATGAAAAGCAGTACCAAAGCAGAGAGATGCAGTGAGGCTGCCACTGTAAAAGAGATGTGAGCTGGTGAAAATGTGGAGCTGCAGCTAGAGAGGCCACGTTGTTATTTCCTCATCTAGATAAAAGGTCATAAGTTATTTCCCTTTACTAAAGGTTATAAAAGGGTAAATTCATTCACTTTTGCTTCCTACCTCTGAAATGGGCTGGCAGCCAGACAGAAACAAGTACAGCATGGGAAACTGCTTGCATGCAACTGAGCACCTGTGGCTTAGTTTCTTAGATATGAAGGGGACCTGAAGTGCATTTATCTCATTGAGCCAGCAGTGTGNAGTTGCTAGGGCTAGGACAAAGGCTGCACTGATGATCTCCAAGGTCTCTTCCAGCTGTAACTGTTCTATGATTCTATGCTCCCACGACCTTTTGTGCATGTCTTTCTTTTCTCCTCGCTGTGTGCGTAGTGCTGAAGTGGGTACCCTTTTCTCACCACACAGAAACTGTCACGAAGTGTTTGCAAGGAATGTTTCATTTGAAACTGAAGTGTGATAAACGGATTCAGAGCTCAACTTCAGCAATGACAATGTAAGTGCTTTGCTGAGCAGTATCTTCCAGATTGCAGGTATGCATCCTATCCCCATTTGTTTTTCAGAGGTTTGGCATTTTGGAGGGGATTTTCTCCCCTTTGTTATAGCTCTTAGTAACACATGATCAGATTTGGTCATCTGTCTGTACAGCTTGCATTCACTGATCCCAGTCCTGCCCTGGCTCTGTGCTGGATTGCAGCCAGGCACTGTTGTAGGACAGGTGTCAGGGTTAGCAGTAGCTTTATGCTTCAGGGCTGAGTAACAACATGAAAGTAATGGTATATAAGGTTTAAGTACAGGATGGGTCAAAAGAAAAGGGCAACTAGCTAGCTTAATTCTTTGAAATTGCCAGGGGAGGCTGCATCCCTGGCTGCAGCTAATCCATTGTAAAGTGCCTGAGCTGCTCTTCCACCAGATCTCTCCAGATGCATACTTCAAGCTTATTTTCACAAAATATACCTAAACAATAGCTCAAAAAGGAGACGGGACAGAGATGTGAAGAATAGAAAGAGGTTTTCAAATTGATTTGTGCTAACATGTCTGTGATGAGTTCTCTCTGCCACTTTGCTTGTGCACAAGAGCCATAAAGCTGTTTTAACGAAATGTTTTTTTTCTGGATTTACTGCTTCACCAGAGCAGTATGAAACAACTGGGATATAATAATGAATCAGTCCTGTTTATTTGATTTTGTTTTGCATACTTGAGCTTTACAGCAACATTATTAATGGCTTAAACTCAGGAAACATTCATCTTTGTTTATAACAGAAGCTGTAATAATTTGAGAGGAAAAAAAATGTTTTCCTCCAATCTTCAACTTTTTCAATTAAACCCCATTTGAATTTTGGATCTCTTGAGACACATTCTTTATTCTGTTTCCTCAGAGTTGTATGTATGTGTCATTTCCCCAGACTTGAAGTCCCTAAGGCTAAGAGTCACATTACATATTATGTAAAAATGAGACAATAAAGAACAAATGCATTGAACAAATAGTAAGGAAGAACAATGCAGTTCAAGTCAAGTCATCACTGTGTGTGGTTATCATTATTGTATGTTGTCGTCTTTTTTATCTCTGCTTTACCTCAGATATCCTCTTACATACTTTTCTGTGTATACATTGTACTCAACTGTGACTTAACTACACATTGAACCAGTTCTTCAGCAAATAGACTCTGCCAATGATGGGGAAATTGCAGTTTATCAGTGTCTATGTGTGAGTCATGCCAAAGATTTTAGGCTGTTTCCACTGAGTTCAAAGATGACTTTAGCAAATTAAACTGTGGAAATGAAACTTCAAAGTGTGTTGAAAATTATCAGCTGGATTCTTTAGTAGCCGGGTAGAAAGTTTTGGTTCGGTGCAGATCTTCTCTTGGGCCAAAGAGATTGTTGTTTTCTCTTATACTGTGTTTGTTGCTTCATTACTACTTAGAGCAAGAAATGACAGCTAAATCTAGAGATCTCTTCTCTTGATTGCATTTAATTAGTAAATTTCTAAGGTAATAGCTGTAAAAGCCAAAAGGTGGACTTCACAAATTTATCTTAAAATGAAAAGACTTTGTCTTTAACTCCTGCCAACTTATAGCAGCAATGCTTACTTATTTTCAGACAGCTCTAAAGGAAAAACTTAGGATCATAAACACCTAAAAATGAAATGCAATGAAATTCAACAAAATTTGTTTTGATTTTTTGCAAAACACCTAATGGAAATTGCACACTTTATTTTATTGTTTATTTACCTGTGGAGTTTTAAAGTCTGTTTTTAAGTGTAATACAGCATCTTTACATTGAAAATATGCTGAACTTAAGTTGAAATTTGGCTTTCATGACTTTTGGTGTCTGTGGTTATCCACTTAGTTATTAAAAACAAACTCTAAGGGGAAATCAGCCCATTATTATATTCTGACAGTGAAACCAATAATTCCATTACTTCATTAAGCAGGTACCAATGCTATTTCCCATTGGAAATACTTTTCCTAAGTCATATTATTGCAAACATCTGAAATAAGTCCACCCAGAAAATCCGATTTTTCTTAAAACTGTCAGTGAATAAACACACCTTGAGAGGCAGTCTACTCCTTTTTTATTGGGTTCTACTACTTAGAATGTCATTAAAGTGAATTTTAAAGAATACATCATTTTAACTCACTAGGGAATTAGAGAACTCCCTTGACCATGCAAACTTTACAGTTTGTGTGTGTATATATAGTTACCTTACAGTCTGAAAATCCCTTGTGGTCTCCTGTGGCCCCTGGTGCCATAANCAAGCCTAGCCATACATACATATAGTTGCCTTGCAATTTCAGGTTATCTTCTGCAAAGTTAATGGCGATAATTTCCTACCATCATTTCTCAGTATGTACCTCTTAACACAAAATGTTCCCTTTTTTTTTGTAGTACAAGTTCAGCTCCGTTTAGCTTGCTAATAAGTAGTGGCTTTCTTGCTTACTTAAAGAAAATGAGTCTTTAGACATACCTGGGATGGGATTTACCACTTATTTCTTTCAAGCTGGAACATCACCTTTTGTTTTGATTTGTAGTTCCCCCACTCAGTGAACTTGCCTCTTTGCCTCTGGGTTCTCGGCATCTGCCTTTTCCCACGTTGTGTATCCGTCTCCAGGACTGGCTGCTTACGGGCTTGCCTGCAGCCATGCTGCCCACATCCCTCCTGTTGTGCCCTGGGAGGCAATGTCACCCACTTTCCTGTGTCTCAGAGGTGTGATTTGGGGGATGCTGTGAAGGTGAGGTGTTTGCATAGCTTGCAGGTGAGCCTCCAGTGCTGCCAGGGGGCTGGCTGGCTGGGAAGAAGGGCATCTATGGCTGCTTTGCTTTGAGGCTGAGAGTGTGCAGCAGGGTTTTAAACGAAATGCTTTCAGCCTGAGGATCACTTAAAGAAAGCCTTCCAGGTTTGCTTTAGAGCCAGGTTGGAGTGTGTGGGTGGAATTTTGAAGCATATTTATTCAACAAGACTGCAGTCTCTGGGTACAGAAAGCACCCGTTTGTTGACAGCTCCTGCTTTCCTTCACACCAAAGCAGACTGGCCTGCTTCAAAGAGCTGGGCTGGCAGGTGGCTGCAGAGGCACTGGACTGTGCCACTGCTTTCACCAGGGCTGTCAAGACACTTTGAAATTAGATGTTCACTTAACAGCTCCAGGTCATCAGTGGAATTGCCATAAAGCTGCCCTGGTATTTCCGTCTCTGCATGAGGTAAAACACCTAGTATCCCAGTATCCCAGTATGTCAGGGGTTGGAAGTGACCTAGAAAGCTCATCTAGTGCAACCCCTCTGCCAGAGCAGGATCACCTAGAGCAGCTCACACAGCAATGTGTCCAGGCAGCTCTGCAATGGCTCCAGACAAGGAGACTCCACAGCCTCCTGGGCAGCCTGGGCCAGTGCTCTGGCACCTGCACTGCAAAGAAGTTCCTCCTCATGTTAATACTAAACCTCCTGTGGTCCAACTTGCTCCCATTCCCTCTTGTCCTAACATTGGATGCCATTGAGCAGAGCCTGGCTCTTTCCTCCTGACACTCACCCTTCACATATTTCTAAGCATTGCTGAGGTCTCCTCTCAGTCTCCTCTTGTCCAGGCTGAAGAGACCCAGCTCTCTCAGTGCTGCAAAGGGAAATCCAGACTCCTTACTAGTGCAGGAAAGTGTCCTGATCAGCTAAACCAAGACACAGCAGTCTAGTTTGCACTGAGCAGAGATACTAGGACAGCAACAGCTTGTTTATTATTTTTATTTTCACTTTCAATTTTATCTCCCCAGCAGCCTGCTTTGAAAGCTGATGAAGCCCCTCACAAGCTCTGTGGATTTAGGCTGAAGTACATAAGAAATATTTTACTTTCAGTATTGAAATACAACCTTTAGCTTTCTCATGTATGACCCATTCAACTTACTCTGTTGTTGAGAATTGTTTGCAATTCCTCAGATAAATCTGAAGGGATTTTGTTCTTTCTTCCTTGATATTTATTGTAATACTTATACTGTAAACTACAAAGGTACTCTTGTAACTAATTTAGTCTGTGGCTCTGTGTTAACAAGGTCATAATTACTTCATTTCTTATTTGAAGTCAAAGCTGTCACGGGTGTTACCAGACTTAAAGTCTCTAAAAGTACAGAAACAGTAGTAAATTTGCTGTACAACTCCATGGGTTTCATAAATCGAATTGAAACCATTTTCTGGGAAAATGTGCTTTTTCTTTGTATTCCTTTCTAATAGTTTTATTCGAGAGTGTGAGTCCAAAAACGTTCTTTGAACACAGCTATAATTGCTTATGAATATTCCAGTTGTGGAGCAGGCAGTGGTAAATCATCTTGTCTTCATAGAGAAAGAGGAGTTTCATGTGATGAAGACTGTGGGTGGCTAATCAGGACTGTAGAATTTGAAGTACTCCTTTTTGCCATTGACTTGCTGTTTGACTTTGAGCCGTCATTGCTACTTGCTTCAATTCTTCTTAGAGTGATAGTTAACATTTGCAAAATGCTTTTCTCCTTTTAGCAGAAAAGTGCAAAGACAGATTTTATTAGCCTCCTAATTATTAATTTTCTTCTTTTGCTTGTGATATTATGCAATGAAGTTATTTTTCAATTGCTAGTATTAAAGATATTTGAATGGTCTTATAAGGATGCAGATATTGTGTCCTGGCTTGAGTTAGAACAGAAATAAGTCTGTTAAATGATTTTATTTTTCAGCTAAAGCTCTTCTTAGTAACTCATTCATGTTTTTGCAGACAGTGTCTGCTTCTAACAGTAATAAGACATAATATTTAGAGTTAGTACCAAGGATTGGTATACAGACCAAGGTCACTGCTAAATGTTGTATCCCACATTGGGGTCTGTAGAGTAAAAGGCTGCACCTCCAGGGAGGACTGGACTGTTCAGGTGATCCTTAAAGTGATCAACTAGCTATTCTATTTCATATATATCATGCTCAGTGTAAAGGTGAGGGATCAAAAGGTTAAGGCTTTCTTGCTTTTGGTCTTCTTCAATGACTGGCATCTGAGGAGGACTCTGTCCCGTTATGCCTTCAATCCCAATCCATGAGTTCCTGAATCTAGTTCCAGGATCCAGCCCCTGAATCTGGTTCCTATGTGCTGCTGAGTCCACTCTGGGACTTCTGTCATAGTATCAGTGGTGACAATGGCATCAGATGGAGTTGAATTCAGTACTGGTCTTGTACATATTTGTATATATATTTAATTTTATTATTATTATTTCAATTAAAGTAGTTTTATTTTTCCTTTCCAATCCTTACTTCCCTCCCTGTCTTTTTTCCTTTCCATGGGAGGGGATAGAGGGAGTAATAGAGAATATCTGTAGTTGTTAGTGGCCAGCCCAGCCCTAACCTTTTATGTACTGACACACCAAAAAGTAATATAGCTTTTTCTTCTGTTAAGTTTGGGTTTCTTCTTTCCTAATAGCCNACAGCAATGTGTCCAGGCAGCTCTGCAATGGCTCCAGACAAGGAGACTCCACAGCCTCCTGGGCAGCCTGGGCCAGTGCTCTGGCACCTGCACTGCAAAGAAGTTCCTCCTCATGTTAATACTAAACCTCCTGTGGTCCAACTTGCTCCCATTCCCTCTTGTCCTAACATTGGATGCCATTGAGCAGAGCCTGGCTCTTTCCTCCTGACACTCACCCTTCACATATTTCTAAGCATTGCTGAGGTCTCCTCTCAGTCTCCTCTTGTCCAGGCTGAAGAGACCCAGCTCTCTCAGTGCTGCAAAGGGAAATCCAGACTCCTTACTAGTGCAGGAAAGTGTCCTGATCAGCTAAACCAAGACACAGCAGTCAGTCTAGTTTGCACTGAGCAGAGATACTAGGACAGCAACAGCTTGTTTATTATTTTTATTTTCACTTTCAATTTTATCTCCCCAGCAGCCTGCTTTGAAAGCTGATGAAGCCCCTCACAAGCTCTGTGGATTTAGGCTGAAGTACATAAGAAATATTTTACTTTCAGTATTGAAATACAACCTTTAGCTTTCTCATGTATGACCCATTCAACTTACTCTGTTGTTGAGAATCGTTTGCAATTCCTCAGATAAATCTGAAGGGATTTTGTTCTTTCTTCCTTGATGTTTATTGTAATACTTATACTGTAAACTACAAAGCTACTCTTGTAACTAATTTAGTCTGTGGCTCTGTGTTAACAAGGTCATAATTACTTCATTTCTTATTTGAAGTCAAAGCTGTCACGGGTGTTACCAGACTTAAAGTCTCTAAAAGTACAGAAACAGTAGTAAATTTGCTGTACAACTCCATGGGTTTCATAAATCGAATTGAAACCATTTTCTGGGAAAATGTGCTTTTTCTTTGTATTCCTTTCTAATAGTTTTATTCGAGAGTGTGAGTCCAAAAACGTTCTTTGAACACAGCTATAATTGCTTATGAATATTCCAGTTGTGGAGCAGGCAGTGGTAAATCATCTTGTCTTCATAGAGAAAGAGGAGTTTCATGTGATGAAGACTGTGGGTGGCTAATCAGGACTGTAGAATTTGAAGTACTCCTTTTTGCCATTGACTTGCTGTTTGACTTTGAGCAGTCATTGCTACTTGCTTCAATTCTTCTTAGAGTGATAGTTAACATTTGCAAAATGCTTTTCTCCTTTTAGCAGAAAAGTGCAAAGACAGATTTTATTAGCCTCCTAATTATTAATTTTCTTCTTTTGCTTGTGATATTATGCAATGAAGTTATTTTTCAATTGCTAGTATTAAAGATATTTGAATGGTCTTATAAGGATGCAGATATTGTGTCCTGGCTTGAGTTAGAACAGAAATAAGTCTGTTAAATGATTTTATTTTTCAGCTAAAGCTCTTCTTAGTAACTCATTCATGTTTTTGCAGACAGTGTCTGCTTCTAACAGTAATAAGACATAATATTTAGAGTTAGTACCAAGGATTGGTATACAGACCAAGGTCACTGCTAAATGTTGTATCCCACATTGGGGTCTGTAGAGTAAAAGGCTGCACCTCCAGGGAGGACTGGACTGTTCAGGTGATCCTTAAAGTGATCAACTAGCTATTCTATTTCATATATATCATGCTCAGTGTAAAGGTGAGGGATCAAAAGGTTAAGGCTTTCTTGCTTTTGGTCTTCTTCAATGACTGGCATCTGAGGAGGACTCTGTCCCGTTATGCCTTCAATCCCAATCCATGAGTTCCTGAATCTAGTTCCAGGATCCAGCCCCTGAATCTGGTTCCTATGTGCTGCTGAGTCCACTCTGGGACTTCTGTCATAGTATCAGTGGTGACAATGGCATCAGATGGAGTTGAATTCAGTACTGGTTTTGTACATATTTGTATATATATTTAATTTTATTATTATTATTTCCATTGAAGTAGTTTTATTTTTCCTTTCCAATCCTTACTTCCCTCCCTGTCTTTTTTCCTTTCCACGGGAGGGGATAGAGGGAGTAATAGAGAATGTCTGTAGTTGTTAGTGGCCAGCCCAGCCCTAACCTTTTATGTACTGACACACCAAAAAGTAATATAGCTTTTTCTTTTGTTAAGTTTGGGTTTCTTCTTTCCTAATAGCCCAGTTGGGTTACTATTGAAGTAATAGTAAACTTAGTTCAGTTATCCTTCAATAGAGAGTTCAGTAGCATTTTGGAGGCTTTCAGTAAATTAGTCACTAATAATTGAATACACTGTCACCAAAGGAGTTTTCCAAAAGGGTTTTCAGGTTTTGCTTTTGGGGGAAAAAAAAGTGGTTTTGTTTTCCTCAAATGTAATTGAATGTATCTTACATTTCAGTAGGTTTAGCTGGATTTTGTGCTACTTTCAGTTCAGTGTTAGTATCTTAAGTGGATTTAGTGCCTTAAGCATATTAAGTTTGTCCACTCATGTGTGACTTTATCTCGTTTTATCAAACACCCTGCAAAAAACTGAGGTAATTGCAGGTGAAACAGTGTGAACAGCCTCCCAAGACACTGACAGAATTATCAAAAGCAAAGCTTAAATGACAGTTTAGTCCTTCTTTTGAGTAATAAAACCACTTAGGACAAGATCTGCAATTTACTTCCTACACCAAAGTGATTTTAAAACAGTCTCCAAAATATCTTGAGGAAGGAGTGTATCTTCAGGTCAAGTGTTAGGATAATATCAGTTATGATACACCATGCAATATCCTTTAAAGCTCCAGAAGTAAAATGCCATAGGTTCTTTAGCCTAAAAGAAAAAAATTAATCATTAATCATCTGGGAGCTTGCTTAAGATACAGAAGCACACTACAAGACTGAAATAGGTGTTAATAATGACAATTAATGTGAAAACTGTTTCTTTTGTGTGCATAGAAAAATAAAAGGTTACCTGTGAGTGTTAACCTTGTGTTAAGCTGTATTATATGAAGATACACTACCAAAATATATGGACTTGGAGACAAAAAGTACAAATCATGTATATAGGAATTTATGAAAAAATAAAACCTTAATCTTTATTATACAGTGGACACATGACTTCACAAAGATTCAGATAATGAATCTTCTAGTTATTCCTTTTTAATGAACACATTGTCGATTAACAAATAATAAAGTTATTGATACTGTTGTATTCTGAAGTGGTGATTTGAGATAGACATGTGTAATGATGTAGCTTTGTATTTTATTCAAAAAGATAATGCAATTTATGTGCAAGAAAGGAATAATATTTAATATCTCTTTAGTTATACTTAGCATTAAAAGTTAGAATTTTTAAAATCAAATTGTCACAAGAAAGCCTCTTCTCCTACCCCTTATTCCTGGTTTGGTTCCTGCTTTTTCTTCCCAAGCCTGTACAGTTTAGGTCCCAGGCAGACACTCTGACTCTTAGCAAGATTGTGCTACTGGTAGATCTCTGTGCAACAATTAACTATAAACAGACTTATTATTTTTTTTATGAGTGTGTACATGTGTATATATACATATGTGTACCTCTAGTATTTTGCTAAGTTAAAATGCCATTCCTAGTAAAGCTTTGCATCCAGAATTGATGATTGTGGTAACATTCATTTTTTCTTTTGTTTCACTGGAGTACAGTTAGTCATATTTCATTCTGCTGAAACTATTAAGGTACAATAAATTCACTGACAAAAAAATCCCACAATTGGGTATAGGAGAACTATTACGATAGGAGAAATCATTGGGAAGAGAACAAGGTAAGAAAATGTCTTTCACTATTACCTGACCAAGGAATTTCTTTATAGGTCCTGGAAGAGGATATTTGTTTAGTGACAGTTCCACCTGTCCCACACTGTTGATATAATGCAGTCAAGCCTCTCTAAAGTATTGATTTTGATAGTAAACATTACAGAACTATAATACTTGTAAGCAGTGACATTGACTACCATTCATGTAGGCAGCCTGAGATACTGCTAAGCCCACACAGACCTGTGCACTGCAAGCACACTGGCACCTTCATCTCTTCAGGACTTCTTGCATGTGTTCTCCACAAACTCCCTTTTTGCAGGACTTCCAAGAAAAAAAGAACAGAGTTTCTGCCTCTTTGTGCTTAGGTATTTACTTTTTAGTTTGGAGGTTGAAATTGTATCTAATACCCAGTTCCCACAGAGATGCTTCTAGGACTGTCCTTAGAAATAAATCTGGCTTCCTCCACCTCTCTCTGAAGAGTTTTCTGGCAGGGCATTTTATCCATGTGTTTTCTCTTTATATTTTTTGAGCAGAGTGATCCTATTTTCACTACAAGCTTTTTCTTTCTGAAATACTGTGATCAGCAAGTCAATCTCAGTCACTCTGAAAAGGTTCATTACTTATTCATTAAGAATGAATTATTCATATTTCATTACTTATTACTTAACCTTCAAAAGCAAGCAGAATGTCACATGACAATAGGACTTTGTGCATATGACTTATTTAAAAAGCTGGTAAGAAAAAATAAGAATATATGTTCCCCCCAAGTTTGATAGTTCTGTATCTGACAAGGAGAAAAGATCTTTCCTGTTTTCAGGCTTTCTGTACTATCCCTGGTCAAACTGACAGCTTTTGCTGTCATTGCTCTGGAAGCCTTGAGCTGTTCACTATGTTTCTGGCTCCACTAGTTTCCCAAAGCCCCAAAATATTTAATATTCCCTCCTCTCCACCTTAGCAGAATCAGTTCTGCTCCAGCCTGAACTAGGACATTTTCCTTGGCAGTTATGTCATGGGGTGGACAAGGCAAAGGAGCTGTTCCTGTGTGGTTGTTGGATTGGCATTTATGATCTGCTTGGATGCTCCTAAGTAGCTTCATTGCTTTTCTTTCTCTGTCTGAAAATCTGTAACATTTAATTCCATAGCAATTTGCTTTGACTGCAGACATATGAAGGTTGGCACCAAATTCAGAAAATCCACAGTGTATTTTCATAACTATGCAGTGCTGCTTTGTTCAGCTTGGCATTGCACTCTGCCTTGATAGAAAAACATAAATGTGAAAATGGCTGTAAAGATGTTACAAAAAAAATAAAGAGAGAAAGAAACACTCCTGCTATCGAGATAGGAGGATTGTCTTCTGCTGAAACACCCAGGTGAATGGCAATGAGAGAAGACTCCTCAGCTCAGCCTATGGTTTACTGAGATTTATTAAATAGCTGTATGCCAGTCATACTAGAAGAATCTGCTTGGAAAAAGCTAAAAGAAAAAAAATACATGGAGGATGAACTGAAAGGGAAGGTCAGTGAAAAGCTGAGAAATCTTAGGAAGATTACTGCAAGGAACTGGAGTTCTGTTTGTCACTCCCAGAAAGCCAAACGTTCCTTCGCTGTGAGAATGTACATCAGTGTCTTTATTGTTGGATTGGCTTTGTACCTAGTACAGATATGTCCTCATTTAACATTCAGAAATTGTTAAATTTCACCAAGTTATACTTGTGTTGATCTCAAAGGGTTTAAAGAGACAGAGACTTTTTGAATGATGTATAAGACATCAAGTGATAGAGGATCTGTTGCTTCTTTCAGTGGTTTTCCTAGTGGATGACTATCCTCCATGACAATATGTGCATTTTGCTTGTTTCCAGGCATTTATTTCAGATTCAGGCCACTAACTCCAGTGTTCTTCTTTGACATAATGAAGATCCTTTCAGTACTTTCTCTTTTTGATACATGCATGCTAAATAGATTATGAATCAGTTATTTTATGTTATATTTATTATATGTTCTCCAAATGTTATTTGCAGAGATAAAATTACCTTCTCCTTATAGATGTGTGTATACACATTCCTTGTTCATATGGTTTGTTGGTCTTATAACCCTTTTATGAAAGCATTGCTTTAAGCATTGCTCTGCTTATACCAATAGGTTTTCTTCCTATTCACTACTTCTTAGGTTGGGTACCTGCTTAGTAAATAAAGACCACCTTTAAAATAATTTCATAGACTCATAGAATCAATTTGTCATACAGATCCTAAAATCAGAGTCTTCCAGAACAAATGTTCCCCCAGAAGAGTTCCACAGACTTCTGTGGGATTTTCTATGGGGGCAGAGATTTCCCTTCAGGCTGCTCATTACAGGAACAGTTCTTTACTGTTAACTTGCATGCAGTCTTATGTATAATATGCCCTTTTTGCTTCTCTGCTGTGAAACTCATCTGGTGACAGCAAAAGAAAAAAAAAATCCCAACACTGTCGCCAACTTTTTTGTTAATTTTGTGTTGTCAGTGTTGTTTGTTGAAAGGATTTTTCTGTGCAGCCTGATTTTTACTGCCTCCTCTCTCTGTGCTTAGGGCAGAGAAAATACATCAGTAAATATTGAACAGCAAAGCTGTATTATGAGTGACAGTTATCCTAATTCTTTGAGATAGCCTGATATCAGTAAAGTAATGTCTTTTCAAGAATAAGTGCCTAATTTCACGTTGTTTTGATTGCAGAGCTGATTTAGCTCAATCAAAGACTGATGGCTGGTGTCATTTCAAGGCAGGTGTCATATGTGCTTTATTCTTTAGTTCCATGGTCTAATATTGCAAATAACTGATTTTCTGTGGCATGATTGTCTCTAAATATAATTATGTAGGAGGACAAATACAAGAACAAATCAGTGGGTCGTCTTTCTCATGTGTCCAGAAGAACCTGTTCCCAAATGCCTCTTGACCTATCAGGGAAACTCCCAGTAGTTCCAAAGCAATCCTGTGGGCAAGTGGATGGTTCAGGGAGCCCAGGCAGCTGTTGTAGCAGGCTACATGTAGTCTTCAGATCTCTGCACTTTTAGCAGGCTTCTTTCTGCCTCTCTATTTATTGGATGTCCACTCTAAATTTTGCCCTTCACCCCAGTTTTATTTCAAATCTGTCCCAAGTACTTCTATCCTGGTTATGCTCACCTGCATGTCTTTGTCTTTTACACTTGAGCTGTCCCTTTCTTAGTGCTCACCTCTTCCCCTTTGTCCCATCTCAGCCTCTTGTTCTGACTTTCACTTTGTAACACTAGTATTTGCCTTGATTGCATTGCTCATGCCACTCATCTTTTATACTCCTTTCCACTCTGGTACCTATATTGCTTACCTCATCTATAAACTCTTCAGGATAACTATGGTCTTTTGCTGAGTATCTCTGTGTACTACAAAATCCTAAAAGGCTCATATTTTGCATGATTTTAGTAACTACTCTAATAAACATGATTAATAATACTAACATCTTCCATAATGTACCTGGTATAGGACTGTATCATGAAGGAAAATGTCTTCCTCACCCAGCTACTAATTGTACTTTGTATTTTGCCCACTGTAACTGNTACTGGAAAGTCACTAGTAGGTCCCCTGAAGCCTTCTCTTCTCCAGGCTGAACAATCCCAGCTCCCTCAGCCTGTCCTCAGAGCAGAGGTGTTCCAGCCCCTGAGCATTCTCGTGGCCTCCTCTGCACCTGCTCCATCAGCTCCATGTCCTTTCTGTGTTGAGGGCTCCAGAACTGGACACAGTATTCCAGATGAGTGATGTTATTTAATTGTTAGCATTACTACAATGCCCAGGAGCTTTTTTGCATAAAGCATAATAAAAATACCAAAAAGAAGATAAACTGTCCTACTGACTTACAACTGAATACAGCAAAACAATGAAAAGCTACTCACTATGCCCACACGTGTACCTCGATCTCTATATATTGCCTGCTTGTTTTGGAAGTCTTTTATGCTGCCCCAAGTGTTTGAGGACTTCATCCATCAGGGTACTTGACTGGCCCCAGAAACCTTAACAAATTTTAACATTAGCTAGAAAAAACGTTTTGTGTTCCTTTTCAAAGCACTGAAGAACTGTGGGCTCACCAGTGTGAAATTGCTCATCTTTGTGCTCTAAATTATGGTGAAAATGGATCTGGCATAAACCCATCCCAAAACTAAGGCAGCTAGTGTGGCTTCTATTGAACATATCTCAGCAGCTGCATTTACTGTTTGTGGAGAACAAAGAAACAGAATTGTGCATTAATATCCTTATTAGCATTGTATGCGTTTTACCTACACCTGTGTACCTCTGGGGATGCTGTGGAATGTAAATGGGTCTTGGTAATCTCCTTTTTATAGTCTCTAGTAGCAATCCTAGTCATGTCTGTTCCCCACATGAATCCTCTGCTCACATCAGGGTAATCTCACACATTTATTTATTGCATATTTGGTCTGTTGTTGTTAAAATAATATGGTTGTGGTTTTCTGTAGCAAGCCAGTACAGACCTTATTTCTTATATTACTCTGGGGTTTTTCGGAAGAGCAGAGAAAATACTAATTTCCTTTAAGCTGAATTATACTGCCATTTTGACATAATTAAAATGCTGAAATTAATTTTCACCAAAAACCCCTTCTTCATGCAGCTATCTAGGCTAACAAAACAAATCATGCAGCATACCTCATGAAGTGTTTTCTAGGATTAAAAACCATGAAAGCTTGAAAATAAAATTCTGCCCTGAGTATGTATATGTTGTATGTATTACATATTCAAGTTTAGTGAGAACACTGGTATGAAGGATTGCTTATGGTGTTGGTTAGGTCCAGTTAAAATCATGACTTCACTAAAACAAAACCTGATTTTATTCTAAAAGGAAATTTCTGTGGTCTACAGCAGCATAATAATTTCTACAAAAGCTTGAGAATTCCTTCAGTAAAATCAAGTTTTCCTGTTGATTATCCACTGACCAATCAGACAGGTTGTGAAGCCCATAATGATAGACATGCTGCCCACTTCTAAAAGTGAACTCACATTTGCTTTTCACATAAAACATTTGCATCTAAAATAAATGAGGTGCAAATATGAGATATGAGTTCTTACGCTTTCGGAAATGTGTTGAAAACTCTTTTCCCCTTCCAAATACTTTTCCATGCCCAAATATTTAAACCTTGATAATTTTTTAATAGAGTTCTTATTGAAATGAATGAACATTTTAAAACTGCTAGTTAATAGTATAGCTTCTCTAAAATTCTTGTTTTGTGTTTGTTTGGTTTTTTACTAATAGGAAGAAAAATTAAAGTCTTGATCCTATGTGGAAGCAGAGTTGTTCATCAAATGTTGTCTATAACTCCCTTAAAACTTACTTAGAGGGTTCAATTGTCTTCTATGACTAATACACTTGAGAAGATAATTGTAGGTGGCCTGGTAAGTGTAGGTATACCCAATATATTTGCATCATTATTCTTCTGACATTCATTCAGTCTAGAATTTATGTCCCTAGTGTTTTCCTATTAAAAGCTAAGCATCTGGTGTCAGCTAGTGGACATCCTGGAGAGAAGTGCAGGTGTAAAGCTTTTTCCCAAGTAATGCAGATGTTTACAGGCTTGTGAAAAGCAACCTATGTATCTTCAGTCTTGGGCTAGCACTGTGTTAGGGAAAAAAGTACTCTTCATAATGTTAAAGAGTCTAAATCCCTCATCCTTTGTAAAGACTTCCTGTGCTTAACTTTGATACATACAAGTAATCACAGCAATTTAAAAGTTATGAAATTTAGAGGCATTTACAGCCTCACAACCTGTCATTGCATGTGGTTGTATTTAAATGTAGATAATTCAGGTGAATCCTTTTGGGTTTTTTTTAACACTGTTGATTACCATTATTAATTGCCAGTACACATTAAGAAAAAGATGAAATTGTGTTCTACCCTTTAAAATACAAACAGTGAGAAACACCTTGAAAAGATAAAGAACTGCTGCAGGTTTCTTTGACAGCAGGTAATAATGTCCATATTGTCCTTGGAATAGGTTCCCTAACAGGCAGAAGGTAGAGAATGTGGGGGGAAAGACTGTAGAAGAAAATAGCTTTTTTTTTTGCATCTTTTAAACAAGGTGGCCAGCACTTTGCTCTCAGAGCTGTGGTGGAACTGAGATGGAAAAAACTCTTACAGTTATTTTCCATTACAATAGTGCAGAAAAAATCAAATTATTTGATATCTTATGGAAATGTTCTGAAATGAAAAATGTTGTGAGCTGAAATGTGAGAGGCCCACATCCTCTTTTGCCTGCCTTTGGATGTCATTCAACTCTCTGTGAGTCTAACAGACTCTCAAACGTGTTGTCAATCACACCAAGGATGGCTGGAGGAGATTAAGGAGAGCCACAGACACAGTTGCAATGTTTAGGTGCCTTAATTGGTCCCATCCATGAAAAATGCATCATTTCTTGTAGCAGTCTGATGGATTAAAATTGTGTAGGCATCACTGAAACATGCAAACTATTTTGTTAAGAGATCTTCCTTTGATGGTTCAGTAGTTTTGGGGTGACATTCAGTGTTTGCAAGAGGATAAAATGCATATGAAGTTGTTCCCAGGCATTTCACAATTACCTAAGAAAACTGGAGTGTTCAGGATTGACATCCTCCTCCTTATGTAAGAAACCAACTAAGCTCTTAGAGTAAATAGACTATCATATTCTTTTCAAGTTGACATGTTTGATACTACATTTTGTACATTTTCTCAAAAGAATAGAATTACCTTTCTGCCAGATGGTCCTATTAGCTGGTCACTTTTGAACTAAATGTGCTTCCTTTAATGAATGTGTCATAGCTGTCTTGTGGATGAGAGCATGGATCCATTACTTGTTTTCCCTTTCCTACTGAAGCTCTGTTTTATACTCAGTGGGATGACAGCATTCTCTTATGCTCATAGACATGTATTGTATTTTGGGGTAATATAAATTTCCCTGCCCTCTATCTGGTGAGAAAGAACTCCTTCCAGTGCGGCCTGAAAATACGTGTCTGGCATATGGCTAGGTTCCATAAATCCAGATATACAGATAGTCAGGGCTTCTGAAAAAGGATCTGCCTGTGGCACTTTTGAGAATGCCCAACTGGTTGTATGCAGACAGCTTAAGGGGGTCCCTTGCTTCTTGCAGCAGCAGTATGGTATTGTCCTTCTAGGACTGGCTGACCTGCTTACTGGATGAAGGAAAAGCTGTGGATGTTACTTATCTCAATTTTAGCAAAGCATTTGACACAGTTGTCCACAGCATTCTCCTAAAGAAATTAACTGCTCGTGGCTTGGATGAGCTTACTCTTTGTTGGGTTAAAAACTGGGTAGATGGCTGAGTCCAAAGAGTTGTGGTCAATGGAGTTCAATGCAGTTGGCAGCCAGTCACGAGTGGGGTCCCACAAGGCTCAGAACTGGGGCCACTCCTGTTTAACATCTTCAGCAATGATTTGGACCAGGGGATAGAGTGCACCCTTAGCAAGTTTGCAGATGACACCAAGCTGGGTGGCAATGTGGATCTGTTTGAGGGAAGGGAGGCTTTCCAGAGGGATCTGGAGAGGCTGGATCACTGGGCCAAGGCCAATGCCATGAAGTTCACTAAGGCCAAATACCAGGTGCTGCACCTTGGCCATACCAACCCCCAGCAGTGCTCTAGGCTTGGGGAGCAGTGGCTGCAGAGCTGCCAGGCACAGAGGGACCTAGGGGTGCTGAGTGACAGCTGNGTTTAAGAGACAGGTAGATGTTGCATTGGGAGGCATCATTTAGCAGGTTGATAGAGCTAGGACAAAGGCTGCACTGATGATCTCCAAGGTCTCTTCCAGCTGTAACTGCTCTATGATTCTGACTCACTCCAGTAAGTCAATATCTCTTTTGCATTGGAGAGCCCAGAACTGGGATACAGTACTCCAGGTGTGTCCCACTGTGGCTAAGTAGTGGGAAAAGATCATCTCCCTCAATCTGCTGGCAATACTCTTCCTATTGCAACACTGGATACTGTTGGCTGCCTTTGCTGCAAGCAAGCATTGCTGGCTCTTGTAGCAAGGAGAAATATTCTGAACTTCTGCAACTGTTAGAATAAAGGCATTTCAGCAAAATGAAAATACATATTGTGTTCAAAGCCTCCACATCTTCTAAAGAGTGAGTGATGGAAGAGGAATGCAAGATCACACTCTGACTGCAGAATTATATTGAAATATTGGCATGCTAGAATAAATCTATGCCACCAATGCTTAAGAACCTTCACTCTGTTTATCTTGGTTTAGACCTGGAAACTGTTCTCCTTGATAGATATCAGACAGTGTTTCAGGATGCCATACAATCTCAAATAAGAGTTCAATTAGCATTTACTTTCTAATGTGTTTTTTTTCTGAAAGACATTTCGGTCTGTCTCATACAGTCTTTCTGATTTAAAAGGTCATTAGAATCTGCCTGAACACCTCCTTCTGCTGTTATTCTCTCAGGCCTGGAAAAGGTTAAGAGGTATTTGTTGGCTCAGTGAGGCAGATGACTCATAACTTTTGGATATGAGGGGGAAGTGGCTGCCTGAAAAGATAGAATCTAGGGTGTGGGCTTAGAAGTCCCAAAGTAGTCATCTTAGCAACAGGCTCAGTAAAATGACACAGTATCAACAGAAGTTTTGTGCTGGAGTTTATCTTACTTCCTTTGTTAATAAAGGTAGATCCCTGAAAGACACTGGAATAGGGTTTTATGTAACATGTGGACTCTGCAGAGAGCAAAGTAATCTTCACAGAAGGGAGCACAGAAGGCTAATGAAAAAGGCTTATGCCAGATGAGCAAAGCAAGAACAGGATAGTGAATGAAGTGATTATAGCTGTAAAATTGTATAACCCAGTTTATAAAAGTCTCTTAATTGTTGTGGGTTTTCTTGCAAATATTTTGTTGAAATGGGTTTTTTTGTGTTGGTTTGTTTCTTTTTCTCTCTATTAACTGACACCTGTGTTCTATCTTGGCCTTACTGAAACAGGTGCATAGCATGCACCATGCCTAGAAACAGAAATACACCTTTGGGGTTTTTTCTGTGTGGGATAAGAGGGAAATGCATTCAAAGTGATCATAAGAGGGAAATGCATCAAAGCAATCATAAGAGAAAAATGAGAGAAAAAGTAAATTGATATCATTTAGCTGTGTTTTCCCTCTGACATTCTAATTTCCCACATGGAAAAATGGCCTGGTGTGTATCATAAAAATAATCTCTTATATGATTATCTCCATGCCACTGCTAAATTCAATTTACCCTTCTTGAAAGCATCTAGCTGCTGAGCAGACTTTTCTTTGTTTCTGAGCTCAAATCATCTCTTCTGTCTGCAGTCCACATCAGGTTGATTTTTTTCCCATTCTGTCATAACACTTTTGATGAAATTGTGTTTCTCATTATCTTCAGAGGACCAAGCCTGACAGTGTGCCTCATTTTATAAAGTTCATGTGTTCCTTCAGTCTCATCTCAAGAGACACTGGTTTCTATTATATGCAGCTGATTATGTTTTCCTGACCACAGCTGAAATTCATGTCTGTGTTTAGCTACTGCTGTCTTTGCTATAGATAGATTTTTATTTTGCTAACAAACTTGGAATGAGTGCTTTGCAGTAACAGGAATTGCTTCTAACCCCTTGTATTTTTAGTTCATTGTTTCAAATGGTTGCTTTGAAATGAAGGCATACATGAATCTTCATATCAATCATACTCAGTGACATTAGCATTATGACCTAAGATTGAAAGGTTAAGTAGAGTGCAGGAACCTGCAAGGGAAGGACAAAGCTATCCCTGAGGCTGTATTGTGCAATCTGGGGAATAGAGGTAAAAGCTGTTCCACTGTGTAGCAGTTCAAAGTGAAAAACAATGTGGATACAGGATCTTTGGGTTTTGTATCAATTTCAATATTCATGAGCAGATAACAGCAGTGGATGTGTAGCCAAAGCTTATTGTTTTCTAGTAATACATATTTGCCACATTTATGGATTATTGGAATGGAAATATATTCTAAGGAATGAGAAACAAAGAACTAGGAATATATTCTAAGAAAGAAGCAAAATGTTGCCTTGAATTCACCTGGGTTTTACCAGGAAATCTTGTGGTACAGCTCAAACTCATAATCTGTCATCATCCTAGTTATCTTTATTCTCTCTGCTTTTACAGCCCCTGTGAACTCTTTCTCTCAGCATTCTAGCCCATCTCCCTATGTTATCATGTACAGTCAATGCATGTGTGACTTTAGAAATGATTGTCTGCAACTTGTTTCTCTTGTTTAATTCTATGATAGTTTATGTTAANAGCCCTCCCTGGAGCTTCGTTTGTGAAGCCTATGTTAAACTTTGAAATTTATGTAGCTCCTGATGTCTTAAGCGTTTACACTCACAACTTCCACCTGCCAGGCTAACCTGAAAGTGCCATCCCTTCACATCCCTTCAGTCTTTTTTTTTCCCCTCAAAATTGATTTCTTTTTCTTCTTCAAGAAATAACACAAATTGTTCTCAGTTGAGTAGTTCTAAGTAAGAAACATGAATCACATTTCATATAGCCATGTCTTTGGCAAAAAAAAAATAGGATGGAAATTTATGCTAAGCAATCAGTTCATTGCATAATTCTTGCTTAATGTTCCTATTACAAGTGTCATAAACAAGGTAGTGACAAACAGGTGCAGTTGCTAAAGGGTATAGCTTCTATAAGTGAGCTCTGTTAAGTACAGAATTCCTCTTATAACATTTNGAGCTCCAGAGGTCCCTTCCAACCCAAACCAGTCTAGGATTCTATGATTCTATGACAAAAGGAGCTTGTAAAGACTAAATGTAGAAAACTGTCAGGGTCCTCTCTTTTTCATTAGTGTGACACAATTAGCTTAACATAAGCCATCTTTATTTTTCATTAGAGTGAGAATGAAATCTGTGAGGCAATATTTTCTTTTTTAAAAATGACATAATATCTGAGTACTGCTTTTTCTCCCATCTCCAAATGTTTAATGCGATGGTATTTCCATAGCATTCAGTGCCACACAGCACTGTGTAGACAAAAGATATGTTCAGTATATTTACCATTTTTTGGGGGTAATTCAATAAAGCATTTAGGGGCAAAAAAAAAAAAAAACAAAAGAAGAGAAAAGAAATTATTACTACACAATCTGAGGAGACTGGAATATCCAGTCCATTATTTTCCAAGCCTCAGGTGCACCACTTTTCACCTTATCTCTGTACTCTTCACTTTATTCTATTACAAATACAACAAATACACGCTCACTTTTCCAGCTAAAGAGATGATGCCTGTGTGAGTCACAAATGGTCTGTATGTGCAATTAGAAAGGGAATTATTTTCCTGGCTCAAAATAATTTTGCACCTGTGCATATATCAGAGGCTAGAACCAGAAAGGCTTAAACTGCACCTCACTCAGCCCTTAATTGCTTTTTGTTGGTAAAGTCCTTCTGAAGGAAGCATTGGGAAGGAGGATGTTTGGCAAGCTGAATCTGTGCATGAACCACTGTAAAATAAATGCACACTGAGTATAGACATATTGCTGTCACAGATATTTCTCAACAGAAAGTATATTCCCTGAAAGCAGGTAAAAGTGGGAGCAATGTTGTGCAATGTGGAATGTAGTATACTAGAAATATGCCAACTGTTTTTGCTGAGGTAAAAAGTTAGCAAAGACAATAGAAGAGAAAACTTACTGACCCTTGATTCAACAAATAATGACATGCCTTAAAGTTTTGATTCATACCTACACATTCCTACAGGAGACTCTAAGTATTGTTTGGGATACTTCATATGGTCCTGTGTGTGTTCATGGTTGGGCTGGGATGACAAAAATGACAAATTCAAGGAATTTCAGGCAGTAATTTAAAGGAAACTTGCCTCTTCTCTTGCCTTAGTAGTGTTCTGAACATATCACTAAGTAATATTTTTGGGGTCTGAATTTAATTGGTATTCATCCCATGAATATGTTGGCTTAGTGTGTGGTGCAGTAAAATTAGCAGGCTCAAAGCAAAGCTGTTTCTGTAAGAACCCTAGAGAGCTGATAATATTCTATGAAAGAAGAGGAAAAGATTCAGAAAAACAAAAATTTAAAGAACTCAGGCAGATTTAAAGGAAAAAACCACACAGTTAAAGGACTGGTTAATCCTCTGGTAAATGTGACTGACAAGGTTACCTCTATGTAAATGTGTATTTATATATGCAATATATGTACTGTTCATATATGACTTTGGAAGTGAAGATCCTCATGTGCCTTGACTAGTTCTGACCAAGTGGAAAACAACTGATGCACAAGTGTTGTGGTTCAGAGCCTTGGCTAAGAGTAGGATACTGCAAAGCTTCCTCTCACAGTACACAGGGAACACTTGGGAGTTTTGGAGGACTCTGTGATGAAGGGCATGCTCATTTTTAACTGGGGTGAATAAACAGGTTAATTTTGTGACCATTTAATTCAATACAAAGTTTAGGTGGAATGTAGTCATATAAATTAAATAAAAAGAATTACAGGAAATGGTCTGTTCCCTGGAAATTGTGAATGTTCAAGGGTATAAAACCAAACAAGTAATAATACATTAACTATTATCTTAGAGAAATGAAGGCTAATGAAATAACAGATCTGTTTCATTAGAAAAACAATACAGACAAAAATATCTTTAAAGAAATTTTTAAAATAGTGATCCAATAATTTCATTTTTAGAGAGCTTTTCATGCTTCACAGTAAAAAAAGTTCAGTAATATCTCCTCAGGGAGAGGAGGACATGGGAGGACCTCCATTAATCAGAAAGCCATAGAGATTTGACTGATCAGAAAGTGAAACCTTACCGATAACTTTAAAGAATATTCTCTTTCTAGAGATAGATTTTTAAATTTCATTACAAGTATGCCTGTGAAGTCCTTGCAGTCCCTTATTTTATCTTTAAACATTTGCATCTTGCTTGCATATGCTCCAGAGAAAGCACAAGTTATACAGCATAATTTTTTCATTAGATACCTGGCCAGTTTTGCTCACCAGATTTTTTAACAGTATATTAATTTAAAATAGAAGAATAATTAATCACATAAACAGAGAAGAATGGAAGTGATTCATTGCCCCAGAAAATGTCTCCTGTAAACAATGGTAGGGTTTTTTTATTCTACGTTAATGCAACAGCTCTGAAATCCATTACTTTATAGAATTACTTAATGATTTGTTTTCATCTCTACTAGTCAAAAACTTTGAGTGTGCTTGTCTTTAGCAAAGCCTCTGTTTATTGTTTTGTGGAAAAAAGAATTGAAACCATACAGGCTCAAGATATCTAGAACATAGGTGCACAATCCAACAAAACCAACTTCCTTTTAAGAAGAGAATTATCCCTTCAGTGAAATGCTTCTAGGAGGAAGCTGTGAGGACATGAAGGATTTTGTATCTCCCAGGAGGTATCCTAAATGTGCCAACTGAGTAATGAGCAGGAATTTCAAAGGGGAACTGCTCTTATTAAGTTCAAAAGCAGTTTACTTAAGATTAGTCAAATTGAACTTTGTATTATTTTTACAAAATATTTACAGAGAAACTTGCTTTCTGCCTACAGCAGTGTTATCCATGCTACATTAGTTTCACTTTCATCCTGCTTGAGCTGTCTTGAATTTTTTTGCTGCCCACTGCACCTTATGATTGGAATGGGAGCCTCCTTCTTGTATCAGTGGCATTTCCATTTTTTCTTTTCTTCAGAAGGCAGCTGTGCATGTGAAGGATTTTTGGGGTGCTGGAACTAGAGTGGAAGACCATTCACAGACAGCAAGTGTGAAAGGCTTTAGTGTGGCCTTCCTTTAGAAGGTGGAGGGGAGGAGGGAATTAGATGAGGTTGGAGCTTGTTATTTTTATGAATTACATGATTTGATTTCTTAACATTGCCTTCATGATCTAGAAAATGCATCCTAGATCTTTGTTCCTAACATAAAGTTGCATCTAGAAATTACAACAACTGTAACAGGGAACTCCTAGCAAATAAAAACTTCAAAAAGAATCTCCCCAAATATTTATAACCCCCCATCATATTTCCTTATTCTGTCTTTTAGAAAGGCCACTGAAATTTGAGAGTGAAGGTTACATGCAAGAGCATTAGCAATTCTTAATCTTTCCTCTAACTCACAGACATCCCAACTATCAAATCAAGGAGCTAATTAAAGACACAATTCCAATTACAATAAGTTTTTGTAGTGAAAGTAGCTCAGAAATTGCATAATGAGCCTCCATTATCTCTCAGTGATTTCAGAACAAACGTAGCTAGTCTATCAGGAAAAGATAAACTTCCTCCTATGAAGTCTCACTCTGCAATACAAGTCTGTGATTTAAAAAGGAAGTTTTAAAGCTCATACGTGTTTTAATTGCTTGCTAATCCTTCCCAGAATGGCATAGTGTGTACTTCTGTTTCCCAGGCTACAGCTGTACATCATGTCAATCTGACAGAGCAGTCTTTCCAACTGCTCCTCAAGGGGTTTTATCCTGCCAAATGCATCCCTGCAAGCATGTGCAGAGCTCAAGCAGTTGCCTCTGGTCTCTCCATCACTATGTGATGCTCTTAGAGTGTCTCAGATGTTCAGTGTCAGATCCAGTGGGCTCTGGTTTTGCAGTCCTTCTCCAAAAGGCACGTCTATTCATGCTTATAATAATAACAAAAAGCATTCTTAATGTGCAGGTAATGCATGATTTCTCTGAGATTCAGTTCGAGATGAAGACTACATAAATTTAGGTGCCTGTGGTGGATGTTTTCATATTAAATGAGGCAGGTAATCTGCTACTGGGGCCAATGGTGCTGTTGCCAGTAATTAGTGAAGTCTAGAAAAAAATTATTTTAGCTGCTTTATGTAATGAATAAAACCAGCAGAGCTATAACACAAAATCTGTGAACACATGTGCTCCCTGTAAAAGAATGGTTTAAATGCATTAATCCTACAGTTGCTCAAGAGAAGGTGATTGCACTGTATCTACCATATTCAGTGCCCTCTTGGAAACTTTAGGAAAACATCAACTATGACCACTTCAGGACTTGTACAGACAGTAGACTTACACAGGCAACTGATAAAGATTGGAAATACTAAGTTACAGTTGAAGGCCAATTCCCCACAGATAAACTTAACTTCTAGTGAAGTTAAACTTCATCACTATGATATGCATATAAAAGGTATTTAGTAGAAGAGTCTGGGAAGTGATAATTAACCATTCCTAGATTAGCAAAAATAATGGACTCAGCAGAGACCTTGGGCTTATTTTTTCTTATAGTCTTTCTGCTGCCACATCTCTTCATGCCCAATACCCAAAACTCTTTTCTTTCTGTGTCCCAAAGTCTCTTAGCCTTTCAGTTCTCCTGGCCTGAAATTGTGCTACCTATGTGTTTTACCCAAGTAACTGAAGAATATTGTAAGCTTAAGCTAAAGACTCTTGTGCCTGACTCATTCCAGTCTGGGATTTTGCTTCATATTAACTTGTATGAGGGAATTTACTGAGTCTCCACAGGGGAACAGCCTCAGTGCTAAAGCATTCCTACTTGCTCATTCCTGCAACAGCAACATATTCTGCTAGCTCCTCAGCTTTTCTGGTACAACTTCTTACAATGTCTTGACTTTATCAGTAAACTGATTTAAAAAAACAAACCAAACCAAAACCCCAAATCAATTCCACCACCTTTCCTATGAAGGGATTACTTTTACTTGTATTACACCAATGATAGAATTCATCATGTGGCACATTACCATTTTCATTTCAGCAGTGGTGGTATGAGGAACAGCAGTACAGGGATAGGATATTTTTCATGCTGGCTTTCTTGACAAAGAAAATATATCATGTAAGTCTGAATCTAAAAGTTGCCTTCATATACTAATTGTAACAACTTGTCTGATGGAAGGTTAGGCCTATACCTTCAGGCTGTTTCCTTTCTATATGTGTATCATCACAGCTTCACAAAAGGAATTTAAAGAACAAAATATTTGTTTATAAATTAGTGAGACTTTGAATAGCAAAGGAATCATATCTGTTGAATAAAATGCTGGATATTTCACAAGTCCATATTTTCTCTACTCTGTGGCCCCTGGTGCCATAACTGTGCCCACAGCAGAGGGAGCATTAAACTCATTGCCCACGGGAAAGTGTGGGGAGTGATACCCATGTTCCTAGAATCCTTGCATGGGTAGCATGAGCTCATTAGCCTTCTGGCAGTCATCCTAGGAGAAGGACAACTCTGATTCCAAACCCGGGCAGATGGAGCTCCTTTAGCCCTGTGAGGCCTTCCACCTAAGAGAAGGACACTCTAATAAAACCTCCATCCTAAGGACTTGGCTGCCAGTACTAGAATACTACAAGTTTTGTTATGATTGAACATCAGTGCAAAGACAACTCCAAAATTTAAATATTGCTGTATGAGAGGGAGAAAAACATGTTTCTGAAGAATTCTAAGGGCTTTGAAATATAGTTTCATTTTCTATCAGATTTGAACCTCTAAATTCTTCATACAACTCAGTAAAATAAAATCAGATTCACAAAATCATCTGAAATTTTGATGGACTCTGATATTTATAATTTAGCATTAAATTAAAGTAACAAACCAAAATGCCAAATTGAGGATCACTACATTTATTCAGTATATAATTGAGCATTTAAAGACTTTCAATGCATTTTTTAATGTTATTTGAAAAGTTTGTAACATTAGAATGGATTCAGAAAAATTTTAGTTCATTTAATTGATTAGATAGATTTATATTAAATATCATTGGATAGATTTATTTTTTTTTTCCAGTTCATGAAAAATATTTCTTTAGCATTTCTAACAGTTCTTCATGCTTGAAACTTTGGGACCCCTCATGTCTTCATTTAGGGTGCCATTACTCTGTACACTGCATGTGTCTTACCTATTACTCAATTTATATCCAGGATCCTTTTCTTCCTCTGCGTAACAGAGGGAGGGGAATTGCAGCTGTAGGGGGTGGATGGGTGGGATGCAGGAGCTGCCTCTGGGTTTGGCTGCAGTAACACTACATCCAGGAATCAAACCACCAGAGGAAAATGATTCTACCCACTTCCCAAAGCCTGTAAGCTCAAAAGGAAGTTAGCTGTTTCTTTTGCTTCACACCCATGGGGAACTCAGCAAAAGAGTCAATGTGTTGGTCCTTGATGGAAGAAGTTATTTTGAGCTGTGTGTGAGGAACCAGAGGGGATGGATTTGATTCAAAACTAGCTACAAAAAATTGTACTTGAATCTTGTAATATCATCCTTAGATCCACAGTTAAAGGAGAATTGAGGGTCTGTTAACTTTAGCTTTATCCAGGTTTCTCTTGGACAGATTACAGACACAGGCCAGAACTATATAAGCCCTTGAAAATAAAAAGAGGTTGCTAATGGTTTCATTTTAAAAGCCTTTCTTTTTGAAAATGCAGTCAATAATCAGATCATTGAAGCATTCCTGTGACATACAACTAAGCATATGCATAAATGAATATATATGTGTATTCATATTCTTTTTCATCATTTTATGCTTGTCCTTCAGCAATAGTATATTCAGAGAGTGATTAGAACCTCTCTAATTTCTTTCTCAGTTACCTTCTAAGTATTAGCATCCTTGCCAGTGTGTGTATTTTACTGACCTTGCTTTAATTGCCCTGGCATTTCCATTAGAGCATTTGAAAATTGCCAGGAGTTTCTTTGCTGAGTTGCCAATGCTTGTGTTCTGTTTGCCACCTGCAGAGAACCACAGTAATACTTGCTGATAATATCACACATTTTTCTTAGCTGTGCTTTGGCTCAAATAGTAGGGGGGAGGGGAGGGGCTGTGTGTCTTTCTCCTAGCCTCAGTATTTTTTTTTCCCTAGATAAAATCATTTTACTCAGATACAGTGTCTTTTCACAGCCAGCAGGCTCATCTCTGAACTTGCATGATTCCTCAGTTCAGAGGATAGCAATAGGAGCTCTGAGTACCATACATGTAAACTGATGAATGCTGCACTGCATGGATAAAAAATTCATCTCAAGCATATTTTTATAGTTTGTTTTCATATTTGTGGCTTTTAAAAATACCTCAGGCATGATATTATTTGAACTCCTGTCACACACAGCAAAGCAATGCAGAGGTGTTAGATAAGTGGTCCTCTGAAAGTCTTAGTCAACTTGTTCTGTTTGGGAGAAATATATTTATTTTGCAAAAAGTAAAATTCTTGTTAAAACTGAAATTGCTGTAAAACTGAGATGCAGAAGTCTAACAAAAATACTGTAAGAAGATAGAACTTTTTTCAATTACGATAGTTCTAATTCCCATGTGACTATATTCAGCTTGTTTTTTCTCACCTACATCTAAAGATGTAGAATATTATGTATCTATGTGGGAGACACCTCCAGAGCCCAATTCTCCCTATCCTTGAAGCAGCATTAGGACACTGTGCAAAAGCAAGCTGCAGAGCTGTGACCTTGGGTCACCTTATAAAGCCTGGGTCTCCATGTTGGGTTAGGAGGGATACAGGCAATATTTATATTGGTTATCATATAGAAACTATAATTCATACATAATTATATAATTATATATAATAAATATTTATTTATATTATGGTCCGATAAGTAATAAAATTATTTTCTNAAAATTATTTATTATAAATAAATATATTATAAATATATTTATCCATATAAATGTATTGCTGGGTCTACATACCTGTCTAAAATTAAATTAAAATCCAAGGGAATTCTTAGCTCAGAGAACATATTTGTAGTTACTGTCAAGGTTGGACAAAACCTGAAGTTAAGAGACCTGTTAGCTAAACCACTAGCTAATAACCTCTTGTTCATTATTGAGACTTAGACAGCATTTTAATTTTCTTGAGACTGATATATTCCCTCCTGACTTTTTCAGATACAAGCTAATAGAGAGTCAGACAATTTTCTTTTTCTGAGACAAAAAAAGGAAAATCATTAATTACAGATGACATTGTTCCTTAGAAGGAGAGGTTTAGTGATAATATATTGCACCTGAGGAAATGCTCTTGTACTGACTGAGTACTAGTTCTTATTTCAACAGCATGCCTTCCCCTAGCATATTAAATTAGTGAGACAGCTTTTCCACTGTAGAAGATTTTTTTTTTCAGCTCTTTGCTAACTGTTCTCAAGTTACTATGTAGTTTTTTGTATTTCCTCCTCTTGATTTTAAAATTATGCCATTTGATTCTTCAGCATTTCATGTTTATTAATGCTTATTTATCAGTTTTCACAATGTCTCTTATTAAAAATACCTAGCAAAGTTTTATACTTTATTGTCTTCTTCCTTATAGTTATTTCTGTACCTCAGCATAGCACCAAATAATATCAAATTGAAATAAGCCCTGCTATCATATATGGGTCTAATTGTAAATTTCTGGGCAACTGGGAACAGATACTACATGGTAAATACACTCTTGATTTGTAATGGATATGCTATGCAAGTGAACAAAGAGAGAGCATGGTATATAGTATTAGAAGGAAAGGAAAAAATAGATGAGAAGTAAAATTAATAAACCTTTTACTCAATTGATCTCTGTGTTCAGATGAGATTCTCTGGCTTTAACAAGATAGAGATTCTGATATTTTTCCTACAGTGGAGACATTTATAAGTCCTTTTGTGTTATTGAAGTTTAGAGTCATATTTCCCCAGAATACCATGTAGATAGGGTCCCTTTTTTATCCAGGCACCAATTTTCATTAAATTTGTGGACATTTCATACTTCTGAGGTCTTTTCTTCCATATCAAATGTGAATTATGTTGGCAGATGACTCAAAGTCTTGTAAGAGGAGGACACACAAAGTGCATGTACAGTTTGATACTTAAGGTATGTCTGTGTAAGAAGCCAGGCTAGAAACTACACTAAAAAAATCTCCAGAGTTCTTAAGTGCCTTTTGTCCTTGCAAATCCAGGTCTGTCCTTAACATATTTATTTTTCCTATATGCTAAAGAATCATTGAGGAGATGTAAGAAAGAAACCCAGAGTACTTAACCACAAATGATTGCCATATCTGTTCATTACTAAGGACAGAGTAAGTATGTTGAAATGATGCAGGCATTATTGTGCCATCCCTGCAGAGTTGTGTGTATTATAATATTCAGCTGAGACATACTAGAAAACAAGGCCAGGGAGCTTAATTTGTAAAAAATTATTTTCAATTCAGAACTGTTGGTAATGCCTATTAAGTGTGAAGTGCAGAAATTTGAAGACTTATGGAAATGATGTGTTTCTTCTATTTGTCTAGTCAATTAAAGCATCGTGTCACTCAGGCTTTGATGTTAAGACTTCTGTGGTGGTGCAATAAGCCAGCTTCCTTACCAGCAAATGCAAGAGTCCTTACAGCCACTGAATCTTATTAGTTCAGCTCCACTATATCAACTAGCCCTTATTATCACCCATGTTCCTCATAGGAATGCCATGCATACATTCCTACCAAGGTGCAGAGGAGGGCTGCTAGTGAGGTCTTCTTTAATGTAAAATATTCCCCTGTTTTTCTTCAATAATCCCTAAGACAAAAATGTGGGCTTAGGAAGCAGGCAAATTTGCATCTCAGTCTTGATCAAAATGTTGTTCTTTTGCTTTCTCCTTGTAGTAGCAGCTCTTTCTACTACAGAAAAGAAAATAATAAAAAATCTGGGCTTGTATAATTAAGAAAGAAAATAATTTTAGATTTTGAGATGTGTTTATTCTGGTGAAGACCAAGAAAAACCAAACCCAGAAATTCAGTATTCACAGTATACACAGAGTGAATGTATGTACCAACACGAAGGCAAACAGTAGGATGTTCCAGTGTTAGGTTAAGATCCAATGTTGCATCTCCCAGAGACACAGACAGCAGTAACTCTGAACATGAGGAGAGTGTTCACCTGACAAGCTTTATTTTCTGTTAGCTTCCTTGAGTTTGAGAATGGAGATCATGAAGTCCCAGCTCAGAAGCTCTTTTTGCCCCCCCAGAAGTGGTGGCTCGCTTCTCCTGTGGCTCCAGTTTCTTACAGTGCAGAGGTGCAGTATGCATAGTGGACAAGAGGTACTGAGGGCTGCTAGGGCATGAGATTCACAGACTTCAGATCTCAAACTATCACTTCTCTTCCTTTCCCCTCCTCCACTATGGAAAGTCACTCTTCTCAGACAGGAAGAGATCAGATGTCCTACCTATCCTATCCTATATTCTCAGAGTAACTGGTGTGCAGAGTTCATTTCAAAATGAAATGCTGTATGTTGGAACCAAATTGTTTTGAAATGTTTCCAGTGATGTAATCAAAGACTTATGTTCCAGCAAAACATATAAAGTCTGATAGAACATTTTCTAATGAAACACCTTCCATCGATATTTTTTTTCTCTAATCAGCTCAGTCTATTAAGCATTGCTTCTTGTAGGGAGAACATGACATTTGTTTCACATAATTCATACTGTTTTCTAGGAGATAAAATACTGAGAGATAACATCAGTTAATGCGTGATGCTGCCACTGTGATCTGGATGCTGTAATTTTTGTCTCTGTCATTGTGATGCCTTACAGTAATTGTACTTGCAAAAAAGCTGGCAAGCTAGGAGCTCTTGCCATAATACAGAAAGCATATGGTAGGAGAAAGTTCTCTGAGAAGGAGTGGCTGTTTTTCCCTTGTTCACCAAACCCAAGATTCAGGTCACAAACCATATTTTTTAACTGGGACTTTTTCTTGTGATGAGGATTGAATGAAGGGGAGGGCATGTCTGTGATAAAATTTCTACTCTGAGTATCAGTTTTGCAGACTCAAGCATATGATTCTGTATGCAACCCAAGAGTCTTTATTGGCTTTATTTTGTTAGTGGCTGTGTTTTAAATAGATATTTGTTGATGTGTTGAATTATCAGGGGAAAGGTGAAGGGCAGGGTTGTTTTACTTACCAATTTCTAGCAAAGTGTAGTGTGCATTTTTGCCAGGAGCAAAATGAAGCAGAGTACATGAAGCAAAGTACTACTACGTGAAGCAGAGTACTGGCCCTGGCTCTATGGAGCAAGCCAGGCACAGCAAAACACTTTCATAGACAGCAAGTGTGATGGCAAACTGTAGCTACTCTTAGAACAACTGGGAAAATCTCCCACAGAAACTTAGGAGCCATCCTAAGTCCTCATGTCCTCCCCCTGCTCCCGTAGGAAAGACCAGAGTGCGCTACGTGGCATGTGTCTGGATCTCTCCCTTCCTCTGACTGGGCCAGGGCAGGACTGATTTCCTGGGGTGCCTCTAACATTCAGGGTACCAGCCCTCAGTGATGAGGTGGTATCAAGGCTTTCTTCAAAGTTCTGAAGCCAGATCAAAGGTTGATTTGTGGTCCAAATCCAAGTCCAAAGTCCTAGTAATTCTGGTAAAGAGAGGAGTCAGGACATCTTTGATACATTCCTAGTTTCCATACCAACCCACCACAGTGGGAAATAAATAATTTTCAGAAGGAGACAGTTTAAAAGAAGCCTCAGCATTTATAAAAGGCAGTCTCAGGGGCTAGTGTGGCTATAATGCCACACTGAGATTAGATGATAGATCTCATGCCTCCTGAGCACATGAGCACAGCCAAAGGGATCCTTAATCTTTTTGGTATTTCTGCCTTTTTAGGTTTTTTGTTTACTGTCCTTGTTAGATCTGAGAAGAAATTGCCCAATATCTCAAATGGTTAAATACCATTAAATGGTTTTTCAGCTTCAAATGAAGTGTAACCACTTTCCTTATGGCTGTGAATTAACTCATTTCCAAGCTACTGAGCTTTCAAAATTGTTTGAAAGTATGAAATTATAAGACTTAAAACATTATAAGACCTTTCTCATTTCCCTAGATGGTTACATTTCACAAATTCTCAGATTCTTCTTGGTTTACTAGCAGAAGATAAAGTCCTAGCTGATTTATTTTAATTCTGCAGTTTCACAGCCCTTTTATATGGCTGAAATTCTGGAGATTAAGGAAAAGGGCCTAAGAAAGGAAAGGTTCAGAACATAATTTTCAGCAGTTATTTAACTGGCTGTTTCCCAGGAGAAATAATCAGCCCATCAAATGACATGAGTAAAATAGATCTATCTTTGTGCTTCTATCCTACCCCTGTATGCTTCCACATGAATTCACAGGTGTTTAAACCTGTTCTGCTTTATAAGCTGGAGTATTTTACGTGCAACATCAGATGAAAGATGCAGCTTGCTGTTCTCTTCCTACTTAATGAGAGAGACAGATATAGGGAAACCACTGTTAGGCAATACTGAATACAGTATCGTATTCCTTTCAGCACTTATCCTACACATCATTGTATGCCATTGAACACTTGCTGTTCAACAACACACTTCATTTCACTGAATGAAAACTCATCAAGAGAGCAGAGACCCTGTCAGGGTAAGAGCATGTGGCCACAGCAGCATCTGTGCCCTGCATGGTGAATGTTCACCCACATGCTCACATGCTGTGGGTATGACTGCATGTACAAGCAGTACAAAAACTTGACTGAATATCAGCTTTTTTCCATTGTGATTACAGAACTTTCTGGGAACTAAAATCCTATTTATAGTCTCCTACCTTGCTATATTGTTTGTAAACAGAAGAGTAATTTTAATGGATGGCCTAGCTGATTTTTTTTCTTTCAACTTCATGGTATTTCATGAGTTTTTTAATCGTAAAAGAGCACATCATTGCACAAATTCATAGTATTAAGTTGATGCTTCTTCACGCTGAAGAAGTTACCACTGTTTTAACTAAGAGTATATACCTAGTACAGTGCATATGGAAGGACTTGAGTGAAATATATGGTACAAAAAGGGTAGCAACATAGTAAATCCAAGTCCCATTTTCCATCTGTCTTGAGATATATAATGGAGAGCAGATTTAAACTATATTTTGACCTTTTACAATCATATTCAAATACTATTTTAACTTCCTTACATCTGTTTTTATGCTACTGTACTGTGCATTTGCTTTAGTTTATAGCCCTCCCTTTTTGAGGAAGGGGAATGAGTCGTCTGTTGTTATGTTCCTCAGACTGCAGCACGACTGCACTCCCAGGATAAGTCTCCCATATTCTTCTCATAGGTTGTCTCTGATTCTGCTGTGGTCTGTCATTGATCCTCTTTGAACACAGGAGATGAGAACTGCACAAGCTATTCCAGACCATCATAGAATCATTTAGATTGGAAAAGACCTTTAAGATCACAGAACATTCNCCGAGTACAAGGGCATGATAACCTCCTTTCTCCTGCCCACCACACTATTCCTGATCCAAGCCAGGATCCTGTTGGCCTTCTTGGCCACCTGGGCACACTGCTGGCTCATATTCAGCTGTGCACCAGCACCCCCAGGTCCTTCTCTGCTGGGCAGCTTTGCAGCCACTCATCCCCAAGCCTGTAGCGTTGCCTGGGGTTGTTGTGCCCAAAGTGCAGTTAGTTCCTAACTGGCTTAAATTCTGAAAATTATAGTTGTCTAATTAAACTGGTCGTGTACATGGGGTGAGGGAAAACATTATCAAAAGTCTATAGCTCCTAGAGAAGTCAACTGTTTAAAGATTTTTTATTTTTTTTTAATAGACTATGCATTTAGGTGACTGATTTATATTGTTACACAGTTTTGTCTAGCTGAGCTGCTGTTAAAGCTAAGTAAATATACTGATTCTTTTTTCCTGGGACTTGTGATCTGCTTCTGCTGTGGAGGAAATAATTTGTGCTAGATATTTGCTACCTTATACTGACTGTTGCCTCTGCCACAGGAAGACCAAGGATGATACTACGACTGTATGACATTTCTCAGTCTATTCATGGGGCAGCTCTTCTTTCTTCTATGCCTTGCAGGAGGTTAAAAACAAATTGAGATTCAACACCAGATTATATAATTGTNGTTCACAAAGCCTAGCCATACATACATACATACAAAAATAATATATAAAAAGAAACAAGTAGTCATAAATACACATGTAGAGCTTAGTTTCAGAGTCTGTATTTCTTGTTTCTATTGCTAGGATCATTATATATCAAGGAAATTCACATTTGTTTTCTCTGCACATGACTGGCTCTGACATTTCCTGTAGCAAATGTGCATATAACAGCACCTTTATTTACTTTTAATGTCAATACATACAGCCTCACAGCATCTGTGGAATGCCCCTGGAGAGCTTTAGAAATAAGGCTTAGGGAAAAAATCATTCAAACTTCTGTTTCTTTGAAGTGGAGCATGGAACAATCAGACTTGTATGAATCACATGAATTGCATAGTCCCAGGCAGAAGGTATATCCTAGTTTCTAATAAATACTCCACTGATATGATAAGAACACATAAGAAAAAACAATGTACTTATCAAACCTGGCTTGAAACTTCACTTTTAAAAAGAGCACTGAGGCTTTCTGTTTGCTTGTTTTAAGAAAAAGTCATCCACTATAGAGTCCATTTATAATATCTACCAAAATCAGAAGAGACATTTTTCAGTGCATGCTGCTTCTTGAACAGGTACAGAATACAGCCAGCCTTCTGCTCATGGATAGAGGAAGCTGAGGTGCTTTCTTTACTTTTATGCTAAACTAAATTTTTTGTGGGGAATTTTGTTCTCCTCTGTTGAATTTTGAATTGCAAAATAAAAATAGAGAAATTCTAATTTATAAATCAATAATTTTTCACACTTCATTGAGGTTTTCTGAATATTTAGAACAATCCTAAATGTTGCCTGCACTTTATTTATTTATATATTATACATTATATACTTTATTTATATATTAGAATCATAGCAAGAATTTTCTGTTAAGTTCAACTTTTAAGAAAATTTATGCTGACTTCTGTGGACTCAAATTCTCACACAGGTTTCTTTTAAACTATTCTGTCTCAATAGTTGTAAACAATTTTTTTAGACATTCAGCCAAATTGCAATTAGCATTAGAAAAGTGCTTAATACAATGGTCTTTATGTAAGGGGTTGCAATTACTGCAGCAAAGTCCATGGCAGAAGTTCTGGCTGAATTCCCTTCAAGGATCTGGAGTGAGTACACACAGGAGAGGCAGCTGGACTGTCCTTTGGAAAGATGATGCTTTCTTCTCCATCTGTTCTGCTCCCAGCCAAGTCCACTTGGCCAGGTCCCTATCCTCACTGGACAAGGAGCACAGATGGCAACCTGTGGATTGTCTCCAAATTAGCTGGAACTAGGGTGCCCAAATTTCCTGGGACAGGACTTATTTACCCACATATTTTTGAGTCTTTTGTATTTTTTCCCTATCTTTTAACTGAAAATTATGGAAGCTTTAACATGAAGCTGTGAATATTTCAGCTATCAGTATTTTGAGGCCAGCAGGTCAAGCAAGGTGATTCTGTCCCTCTACTCCACTCTAGTGAGACCACACTTGGAGTGCTGTGTCCAGCTCTGGAATCCTCAGCAAAAGAAGGACATGAACCTGTTGGAGCAGGTCCAGAGGAGGGACACAAAAACTAGCAAAGGGATGGAACACCTTTCCTATGAAGAAAGGCTGAGAGAGTTGAGAGTTGTTCAGCCTGGAGAAGTGAAGGCTCTAGGGAGACCTTATTGTGGCCTTTGAATACATAAAGATGGCCTATAGGAAAAATAAGGACAGACTTTTTAGCAAGGCCTGTTGTGACAGGACAAGAGGAAATGGTTTAAACCAAAAGAGGGCGGATTTAGACTAACTATAAGGGAGACATTTTTTCCAATGAGACTAGTGAAACACTGGCTTAGGTTGCACACAGAGGTAGTATATGTCTCAACCCCAGAAACATTCAAGGGCAGGTTGGACTGGGCTATGAGCAACCTGATCTAGTTAAAAGATGTTACTGCAGGGGATATGGGTTAGATGACCTTTAAAGTTCCCTTCTGTGCCAAACCATTCCATGAATCAGCAGACTCAGTATTTTATTCTCCCCTTTTTGACTAAATACTCTTTACCTGCTTTAATACTAGAAATGATCTTGTACTGGAGATAGATACCCAAGAGAGATGTTTATATACACTAGAGAATAAGAAGTGCCTAATGTGAGTTTTGTCATGTGACATTAAAAAAAAAGTCATAAACTTTGTACAATCCTCTCCTTTATTTATTGATATAAATTGTCCTAGATGAAGTGCAGGTCAGCAATAACCAGTGATGAACTGAGCAGCTGGAAACCATTCAGATTCCCCTCAAACAACTGGCTCTGCTGCCAGCTGCCAGCAAGGGAGCTGGGGATGTCATATGAAATGATGAAATGCTGAGAAAACAGGACTTTTTCTCCTTCAATGCAGTATCTAGACTGTTGGGCTTTTATTGAAAGTTTTATTAAAACAAGTCCTAGTCTTTGGTTTGATTTTAAATCTAAGAAATATTATTCCTTTCTCTACAGTCCCAATAGCACAGTTTTCTTTAGCTGTCCATCTTGGAGATAAGAGGGATACCACATAGGTTAAAACGTATGTGATGAAAAACACCTGCCACAGGGTCACATCCTAGTGGCTCCGAGAGCTGCTGCAGAAGGAGCTTCAGAGCTGTACAGAGATAAAAATACCTTCAAAGAATTTTCTCAGGGTATGTAAAGGGGAATTGAACAAGGAGAAACAAGACCAATATGTAAAGTGCCATTAAGAATTTCATCATATGGACAACGACAGTTTTATAGTCTGTTGGAAAACCAGAAAATGGATTTCTCACAAAATCAATAAGCCTCTTAGGAGATAGTTCCAAGAGGATAAAGCAACACATATCAAAGTAATCAAAAAGCTGAAATAAAGGACTGTTTAAGCTCTTGGATATAAGAGAATGAGCTGTTAAAAATCGAATGGTCTCAGCTGGCACAATTTCTGTATTACTCTACTTTATGAATCTATCCTATTTAATTTTCATCAGATGAAAGGCTGACCATTTTTGAAGGGGAAATGTGAGACTAAAGTAAAATTTTGTGTAATGCTTGCTCATTGATACTTCAGGAAAGTGTTTTAATCAGGTCTGTGAATAGGCAATTAATAAAGCTCTGTGTAACCTGAGTACTGATCAAAGTGGTTTCTTGGAGGATTTCCTTAATTTCTCCTATAGTTATCACATTCTTCTTCTGTTATCAGCTTTTAAATTCAATTCCTTAATAAGTAAGTCTTCAGAATATATTTGATTGCAGAATGGTGTTTTTCTAGTAGTGAGCTGTAACCCTCCTGAGAATTACAAAGGCTTTGAGATTGACCGAAAAGCTTTAGGAAAGCCTTAAGCTCAGACTTTCTACAGGAGCAATACAGACAGCCAAAAAAATAGGTTTTCAGAAAGTAGAGAAACACTCCTATAGACTATACTGTATTTTAAGATTTTAGCCTAAGAATTGTTTAAAAAACAAAACAAAACAAAAAAAATCCAGTCAAATAGATTGTGATAGATCGTAANAAAAAGATGTGGAGCTGTTGGAGCGAGTCCAGAGGAGGCCACAAAGATGATTAAAGGACTGGAGAACCTCCCCTATGAAGACAGGCTGAGACAGTTGGGATTGTTCAGCCTGGAAAAGAGAAGGCTTCCAGGGGATCTTAGAGCAGCTTTCCAGTACCTAAAGGGAGATTATAGGACAGAAGGGGAGAGACTTTTTAAGCAGTCAGACTGTGATAGGACAAGGGGGAATGGATATAAACTGAAGGAGGGGAAATTTAGATTGGAGATTAGAAGGAAGTTCTTTCCCCAGAGAGTGGTTAGGCACTGGCACAGGTTGCCCAGAGAGGTTGTGGCTGCTCCATCCCTGGCAGTGTTCAAGGCCAGGCTGGATGCAGCCCTGGGTGACCTGGGCTAGTGATTGGCATCCCTGCTCAGTGCGGGGAGGTTGGAACTAGATGATCTTTAGGGTCCCTTCCAACCTGCCCATTCTAGGATTCTAGGATTCTATTGAATATTGAATATTGAATTCTATTCTATTCTATATGATACTTACATAGTGAATATCCACATTTCTCTTTTCTGAAATGACTGCCATGAATTTGTAGGACTGGTTTACGTTAAACAGTCGGTAATTATCAGGGTGAAGAAGAAAAAAAGAGTAAACTTACGTAAATAGGAATGAGGTAAATGATTTAGATTGGAAAAGTGACAGGAATTAATGTATCTTGCAAAAACAACTGAAATGGTTTATGGAGAGTGACATTATTGAAGAGTTATTGTAATTATGTAAAGCAGCCAGCAAATCCAGGGAGATGTCACATGTTCTATCAAGCTAGTTAATAAGCTGTGTCATTTTTAATGACATGTTCTCATCTTACATGGTCAATACAGCCTTGCAATAATGCACATTTCCTTCATTTGGCCAAGATGTTTTCCTTTGCATTTAGAGTAACTGTTATAAACCACATCCTCCTTTGTCAAAAGACTGCTGATAATTTAAGAATAATTAAAAACTTGTACAAGAAACATTTATCCTACTATTCATTTTATGAAAAAATGAAATTCCTGTTGAAGGTTTTCATTCTGCTTTTGTTTAGCACTGCCTGTTTCAGCAAAGGTATTGTGCAATCACTTCAGTACAATCAATACTCAACCTTCAACCAAATGTCAGATTGAGAGATATTTTAATGCTATTATTCTTCGTCAGAAAGCAGTATTCTGAGCATTGGTTTCTAGCAGGCATTTTTATGTCTGCAGTCCTTTACTCCCACTCTTTGTTTATTTATATATTTCTCTGTTGTCTATTACATTTATTAGGTTTACATTAAATTAAAATCACAATGTATGACTACCTTATGCCTAGCTAAAATGGAAAATAGGTCAGTACACGCAGACTAGCAGCATGTAGAAAATACAGCATGTAACTGTATACAGTTTTGTATGGGTAAATCAGTAAAGAATTCTTAATGAAAGATTTCATCAAAAAACTCAGACTTTAGATCTTTGAAGAGCTAGAAATCAGAATTACATGCTGAACTCCATGTTAAAAGGCCCATTATTAGTGTACCAATATCAAAAGCTCTGCAAAAACAGGAAATGTCAAAATAGAAGTGACTTGCACACACTGATATAGTTCCTTNACCTCAGCAATGCTTAGAAATATGTGAAGGGTGAGTGTCAGAAGGAGGGAGCCAGGCTCTGCTCCATGGCATCCAATGGTAGGACAAGAGGGAATGGGAACAAGCTGGACCACAGGAGGTTTAGTATTAACCTGAGGAGGAACTTGTTTGCAGTGCAGGTGCCAGAGCACTGGCCCAGGCTGCCCAGGAGCCTGTGGAGTCTCCTTGTCTGGAGCCATTGCAGAGCTGCCTGGACACATTGCTGTGTGAGCTGGTCTAGGTGCTCCTGCTCTGGCAGGGGGGTTGCACTAGATGATCTTTCTAGGTCCTTTCCAACCCCTGACATACTGGGATACTGTGATGCTGTGATACCATTTACAGATGGTAAAATAGCACCTGATCTGCACAGTATGGTGAAATCTGTGCAGATGACATATCCACTTGAAAGGTAGTTGAGTGTCTTTTGGACACATGAATTTGCATTATTCTGAGGTGGTGTGGACTTCTGAAACACAATATCCAGTCTTGGTTCACAAGAAGACACTGTGCATAGGGAGGACAACTAGGCTTGAGGAAAAAGTAAATAGATTTCTTCAGATGCTTTTAGCTGATATTCAGGCCTAGCTTTCCTACACAATGCATGGTTTGTTGAGTAGAGAGGAATGCAGAACAAAGCATGGGAAACACTTGTTTGTAAATGTTCAAAGCCATACAAATCATGCAGTATGTTCATGCAAGATGGACAGATGGTGTGAAGTAGACTCTCCAGCTTAGGTTGTGAGCTATTTCCTAGTGCATTTCATATTCTGAAGGCCTTTTCTTGCATTTCTACTGCCTTGCTGAGACAAGTCACATGCTTAAAATCCTCTAATACCTGTGTCAGCAATTACTAGCATTTTATAATATGTATTTTACCCTTTATTTTTAATGAAATTAGTTGTAATTTGCAGAAGAGCCATGGGGAAGAAAGTTTCACTCTTGCTGTCTTTGAAAAAGATGGACATAACCTTATAGACTCACCTGTATATAGTTTAACACCCTACACTGTTGGAAGGGAACAAAATACCTTCCTCTTTTTTGATTTCACCAATAAATGAGAGGATTAGAAATGTAACAGCATTGAACATCTTTTTTGTAACTATTATCCACAAGCAAATTCCACTGTTCTACAGCCATCAGTATTTTCAGCAGAGTCTTTTAAGGTTTTATTTTTCTTCTGTTTGTGATTAGCTTGCTCGTGTAATTGATTCCTGCAGGTATTTTGTGTCTCAGACTTTCTTTTTGAAGGATATTTCCAATTAGATTGGCAGTTTGTTTATATGGTAGGGGAAAAGAGCCATGTCATTTTCAATAGAATAAACCCATTTTTATTCTGTGAAGAAAATGTGTCAAGGATGTCTAAGATCAAAGTTTTTAACCAAACTGACAACAAAGATTGTCACAAATGAAAAAAAACAACCATATTTCTGCAAAGGGAATTTTTTTTTTTAAGTATTTGGTTGTAAATGTAAAGCCCTCAGTGTGCAGCCTCCAAAATAAAAAATGGATATGCTGATACTTTTTTGATCATTGGTTTGTATATACTGGGAAGAAATGCAGTATGAAAACTAGGAATAAATGTTTTTATTAATGGTATCTATTATTTTACTGTGAAGAACCACAATTCAAGATGCAAGTATAGACTGTATTGTCCTACTTCTAACACTGAGGGAAAGGGCAGGTAGGAGTGAAGGGATAACAAAGGTTACCAGATGCTGAGAATTTTGTCTATGGGTGTGCTACTACAGGAAATCTGTTGTTCATAGAATTTTTTGAGGTTAAAAATACTTTCCTTAAAATGAGTCATTACTGCAATTATCTATTTCCAGCATGTATATTTTTCACAGAGAAAATACAATAGATGCTTTACCTTGACACTCAACACATTTCCTTCTTAGTTTCCAAATTTAGCTCTGTAGTGTTTAGAAACAAGTGTACTATGAGCAATTAGAGGTAATCTCTGTAAGTAGAATTTTTTTATTGCAATCAGAATGACCTCAGAGAAACTTTGTATTGCCTGGCTGCAGTTACTAATAGTTGCACTCAAATGTCATTTACAGGAGAAGGCCATAGTTCATAAGGTTCTCACTAATGCAGTAGTTTTATTAATGCAAGTGCATTTTAGTAATTTTCTACAGTATTGCTTTGCTTTAATTTTAAAGATAAGCTGTATAAAACAGGACTGATACACCTGGTGTTTCAGGTTGGGGGTTTTTTTTAGTTACTTTTATGGATTTTTTTTTTTTACTTGACAGGAGAATTTCTTTCTTTATTGAATTTGCAAAGGTCATTTAAATAACTGTCCTCCTAAGGAAAACTCAAGAACTAGTAACTAGAATTAGTCTGTGGTCTAAATCTTTGTCTTCACAAACTAACTGAAACATAACTCAGGATAAGAACACTTGGTCTTATTGGATTGTTCCATTCATTCTTTTCCAGATGGGGAATTGCATCTCTGATGCAGGTCCTATCTGTGTAATCTGGATTTCCAATGTTCACAGGAGATATTACAAGTGAGCTGCATTGCCAAGGATTACTGGTTTGATAAGTGTTTTCCACTGTGGCATGAGGGCTGTCATTTTGCTGATGCAAAAGCAGAGCTTTCATCCTTTCATAGTCTCCTACCAAGTGGCTGGCCTATGTGTGGCCCTAACAGCAGGAGAATGAGGAGCCACCACCACCTGCAGTGGTGTGAGGCTCACTTTCATGCTCTTTCACTTCATGTAGGCAAGATGAACAGTATCCTCTCACTCTCTCCTGGTTACCAAGCTGTGACAGACAATAACAGTTCAATGATGAGAGACAATGATCACTTTTTCAGTAACTTCCACTCGTTGTCGTGGCTAGGCTTTGCGAACGAAGCTCCAGGGAGGGCTCCATCCATGCTCCTCCTCAGTGCCTTTTCCAAGCACGCTGATAAAAAGAGGATAGCAGATAGCACCCTCCAGCCTGAGCAGTGGAATTTTTTTAGGTGAGACACAGCATGCGCAGAGCTGGACCCACCCTTTAGTCCTAAGGTTCATCTGCCAGGGCCTAGCAAGCTTGGACGCTGGCAGCCAAGTCCTTAGGACAGAGGTTTTATTAGAGTGTCCTTCTCTTAGCTGGAAGGCCTTATGTCCAGAGCAGAGCTACCAAGCTTGTGAGGGGTTTAGAGGACAAGCCATATGAGGAGAGGCTGAGGGAGCTGGGCATGTTTAGTTTGGAGAAGTGGAGGCTGAGGGGGGACCTCATTGTCCTCTACAACTACCTGAAAGGAGGTTGTAGAAAGGTGGGGGTTGGCCTCTTCTCCTTAGTAACTAAGGACAGAGCCAGAGGGAATGGTCTGAACTTACAACAGGGGGGTTTAGGTTGGATATTAGGAAGAAATTCTTTACAGCAAGAGTGGTGAGGCACTGGAAGAGCCTTCCCAGGGAGGTGCTTGAGTCACCATCCCTGGAGGTGTTTAAGAAACATGTAGATGTGGTGCTCCAGGACATGCTCTAGTGTTAGGCATGTAGGGGTGGGTGTGATTGGTTTTTTGTGGTTTTTTTGTTGTTGTTGGACTCAGTGATTTGAGAGGTCCTTTCCGACCATGAATATTCTGTGATTCTGTGAAAATAAAATAGTTTGACACTGAAGTAACTTTTCTACATTGTCAAAATTGAAACCTGGTTGGATTCCAAATAATAATAGTTATAAAGCTTCTGCATTTGAACCACTGGTTTTTCATTACAACAACAACAACAAAAAAGGAACAGTTCCTCTGCATAATAATAGTTTTTTTCACATGCACAGTATTACCCAGGGTCTGTTCTGAGCTGCACCAATGATTCTGTCAAATGAGTCTTCTTCAAAGCTTTCTCTGCTCAAAATCATGGGTTTTTTATACCACTTTACACCATACACTGTATCCCAGTATGTCAGGGGTTGGCAGGGCCCTAGAAAGATCATCTAGTGCAACCCCCCTGCCAGAGCAGGATCACCTAGAGCAGCTCACACAGCAATGTGTCCAGGCAGCTCTGCAATGGCTCCAGACAAGGAGACTCCACAGGCTCCTGGGCAGCCTGGGCCAGTGCTAAGTCCATATACTTTTTTGCAGTTTCAGGAAACATATTGGGAAAAAGTCTGTAACTGGAGAGTTACTTTTCAAATTACAGTTTTACAAGTCCAGGTGGATTTTACCCTACCTTTGCCTGAAGACATTCATTAATTATAGCCTCAAGAATACCTGGAACCCAAAACTACTTTCACTGAGCTAAGAAAATGACAGCTGTCTTTAGATGTAGCCAGTATTTTTCCATAGTTCATAGAATGTAATTTTGAAGCTCTGTCATCAATCACAAAATTATATGGATTAGATTTTAGATTCTAAAAAGCTTCAGTAGACATAGGTAATACTGAAAATGAGAGAGAAAACATTTACCACACTGAGGCCTGGAAGCAGAAAGACTTCCTGTAAGTTCAAGGGATTTATTTCATTAGAGACTTCAATTACACTGGACATGTGGGACCAATACCTTTCACACAAGCTACTGAATTTACCAGGGAGACTTCTTTTGTGGTATTCAAGAAAGATGTCATTGACTTGATATGATCTGTTTGTTCAGTATATCTTGTCATCCTGCAACCATGCAATGGCTAAAGAGATTAAATGACCTCCACCAGGACTCAGGCCATGATTGTGTAAGAAGAACAAGCTGTATTTGGGTCAGGAGATCTCCTTTCATTTGTTGTTGTTTTGAGCAAAATAGTCAGGAGAGGAACAGTTCCTTGGTGTGTAGTTGTTGGCTGGTCACTCACAGAGGACAGCGTTGGAAGGGCTAAGAGATCAACAGTAAAACAGTGTTTGCATCATTTATATCCTTGGAATCTTAAATGCATCTGTGTAAAAACAACATGTCAATCAAATTAACTTTAGTTTTAAAATTTCATAACACTATATTCAGGTTGCTTTATTTTTCAGGCTGATCAGTCATGACTGTATGGTCACTACAGGAAACATACTCTCTACAAACACAGAAATTCTGCTTTTAGGAATAAAGACCATATTTTAATAGGATCACAAGTCTGAGAGTCACATCACTGATTATCTAATTCACACTCCTGAGTCCACCTGACAATTCTCTTCAGAAACATACTGCACTTCCCCTTAAAGTTTTATAGGTCTTATGGCTTTGTCACCACAGCTCTGATCTGGACAGTGATTTAGTTTGATTTGCTTTGATGTAGTTCAGTTTGATCTCCAGTGAAATCTTACTCTTGACCAAGCTACAGCAGTATGTAACATTGTGCAATAATTTGAATAACAATCCAGGAGCTCAGCTGGCAATAACAATTTTCTAAACCTGCTATTGAAGGAAGATGTATCAAAATCTTGGAACAGGACTGTTTGTAGGGTTGAGCTGCAGAGCACTGAGGAGCTAAATGATTCCCAGTGTTCTAGATAGTTTCTTGCACTCAGACTGTCATCCATCTAATCCTTTACTGCTACAGATAGTCTAGGAATTAAACCATCTCTATTTGTCCAAGGATGAATTGCTACATAACTGGTTGTCCTCACCATTCTCTAACTGCAAAAAGCTGGTGCATTTTCTTTTAAGGAAAAAATTGTTATGTATATCCCACATTCACTCAGATCTGGGTTTGCACATAAGGTCAAATGTCATCCAAGCATATAGAGAATAAGAAGCTTGCAAATCATTATTTTCCTGCTGAGTAGTTAAAATGTGTGAAATATCATGAACAATTTTGGAGCATTATATTTTTATGCAATTCTGATGGAGTTTATTAATGATTTTTTTCGAATCCATTCTGTAAGCTATAAATCTAAACTTGTAGAGAAAAAAAACACTTATACATAGGCAAGCATATTGGGAAATGATTATTTCCTGTTGAGTGCATTTTGGATGAAGACATAAATGCTGTCCTTCATTTACTATGAGGCAGATTTAATATAATTTTTGCAGAAATAAACAATTGAAAAATAATCCTTTGCTACTTTACACTTCATGAACTTATTTACATCTGTGAACGATTAGAATAAATCACGAATAAGAACAGTAGGTTGTTTTTCTTGTTTTGCATAGATGAAAATGAGCTGAAGGAAAAATGAGAGGTCAATACAAATTTGCAGAAAAGTCATGTAAGGAACCTCCCAAGTTTGTGTATATTTAGAAGAGATTAGGTTGAAGATGTTATGGAAACAGAAGAAGAGAATTATTGAAAAGAAATTAGGATTGTTTGTTATTTAAAAGGCTAACTCCAAATCTATGAAGAGCATGATAGTGTAAGGCAGCCTAGAAGTGAAGAAATCCTTTTGAGTGGCTGTTCTAATCAGATGTGATAGCATCACTCAAGAGATGTGGAAGTATTGCTATTCCACTTGGATTTCTCAAACCAAATTTCACCTACACATATAAACTAAGGTTTGATATTTACCTGGCTTTAAGGAAAAGGTCAAATCAAGCAGCTGTTAACTGCTTCCTATTAGCTTTAAGGATTTTTTTTTTCTGAAGGAATGAATATGTCTTACAAAATAATTCAGTTGGGCTGTGAACATCATGATTAGGTACATGGATTTATACCCATTTATGAGCATAAGGGATTAAAGTGACGTGCAGAGTGATGCACCAGTGACTGCCCTCAGGAACAGTGTAGCCTATTGAATTCTCTAAGCATGCAACATTGCATCTGTGTACATGCACACACAAGGGACTTCTGTGCTCAAGTATATACAGGGAAGATGTTTGAATGGGTCTTTGTATTGGGAACTATTGACTCATGAACTGGTTCTTACAAGTTCAAGAGGACCAAAGTGGTTGGTTGAGTTATTTGGAAATGTCTTTACCTGTCAGAACAAAGGAAAAGTAACTTCCTGATTCCCAAAGAAGGACCTAGTTGCCATCCACTTCTAATATGCACCTACTAGACCATTAAGTGATCTGAACTGGCCTGCATTTCAATTCTATCAATCAAAGTTAAGTGGACATTAGAGTGAAAATTACTTAATGGTAAAATCCGTCTTGGAGAAATCTTCTAATGAAGAAATTGGTTTTGTAGATTCCCTAGATTTGCAGTATGACATTCTTATTTAATATTGATGCAGATTCAAAAACCAAAAACAAAACCAACCAAAAAAAACCCCAAACACTTATGAGTAAAGATTATAAAATTTATATTAACCAGACTGGAAGATGGCCAAGTACTTGGTGCAGCCAGGAAAATAAATGATATCTAGTAAAGGGAAAGCCACACAGATTCATTGTCCAGTTACTGCTAAAATGAGCCATCCTGGAATACAGTCCTGTGCATGTGCATGTCAGTTATCCACATGTATTTTATCAGAAGTGCTGATTTTCTCTCCACCTATGCCTTTAGATTATGACTGATGATCCCTGTCTCTGACTCAAGTAAGGCACTTTATATTATCCCAGTATCCCAGCATGTCAGGGGTTGGAAGGGCCCTAGAAAGATCATCTAGTGCAACCCCCCTGCCAGAGCAGGAGCACCTAGAGCAGCTCACACAGCAATGTGTCCAGGCAGCTCTGCAATGGCTCCAGACAAGGAGACTCCACAGGCTCCTGGGCAGCCTGGGCCAGTGCTCTGGCACCTGAACTGGAAAGAAGTTCCTCCT
>VWZO01021700.1:7559-112115 GCA_013396975.1 Bucco capensis | reverse complement strand
CTCCAGTTAGACTCTGCTCCACTGACCACAACTCTCTGGGCTCTGTCCTTCAGCCAGTTCCCAATCCATCTCACAGCACAGTCTCCCAATCCACACTTCTCAAGTTTGGCAATGAGGATACCATGGGAGACAGATGAGAGATTTGGTTATTCAGATTTGTGACTTCTGGGTTTGATCTTCTCCTTTTTTGCTTGGCTTGATTTCTGGCCAGAAGTTAAAATGAATAATTAAAAAAAACCTAGCAAATCTCACTAACAATCTTAAGTGAGCTCTGAGCTGTTGTCCTGGGTAGTTACTTTATGAAATCCATGGTTTACAGCTCAGCATCCTGATGCAGCAGTGCACGTGGGTAAACTGCAGGCAACTGAAAGCATAGACTTGGTAACTTGGAATCCATTTTGCACACCTGAGACACTGCTACACTGGCTTATCATTCCTGGGGGTTTTTTGGCACATACAGAGAATAAAATCTTATCCTTTCATCCTCTTGGGGTAACAATGTCATTAGGTCTATAGCTTTTGTTCACTATATAAGGCACAAAATCCCTAAAGCTCTGCCTGTGAGCTTCTTATGAGCCATATCTCCATCATTCCATTAAACTCTCCTGTACTAGAGACTATGCTTTAAATGTCTTCCATTTCACTCCTCTGATACCAGAATTTCTCTTTCTTCCTTATGTTAGGGGTTAGGTTTGTCCCCTGTTTACAGCTGATCTTCTCTTTGCTCGTGCCAGCAAACTCACATGTGTAATCATATCTCCACTTTACTTTTTGTTCCAGGGGCCAAAATTTGCAGTCTAAGTAATATAAAGGGCTTGTTTTAATCTTCTTTTTTTATAGATTACAAATTGAGGCACGAGGAGCTTTGCAAATATGCTAAATTCCTCAATGGAAAAAGCAGAGTTGAAATTACAAAGTGAGGTAAAATGCATTCAGTGTGAGATCTTGCAGCATTGGAATTAAGGACAGTATTTCCAATTATGTCAGCATTTATTATTTCCCTACTCTCAAATTTTTTACAAGTAGAATACATATTTTTAATTCTACTTCTCAGAAAAGCTTTACCTCTTTTTCATGAAAGGAAAACCAAGTACTGATGATTAGAGAGTGAAAAATTGATTCATCTAGGTCCTATAATTTGAAAATTATTTCTAATATCAAAAAGCTATGTGGTTTTGAATAAGGTCATGGAAGTGAAACAGTACAAACTCTCATTTCTGCTGACACTTGGCATCTCAGAAATTGTTTCCTCTAGTACACTAATGAATCTTTGGGGTTTTTTTTTCTTTTGCCCTTGTCTTACACAATTTACCTCTACCTTGGCAGGAAAAGTTGTTTTCTCCTGTAAGTAAATGAGTGGTAAAGGACAGATGAAAGGGAAGAAACGTGCAAGTGCCATCAAACCCCTCATTTTTGAGTTTTAGTATGCTGCAGCTGCAGGCATGCAACATTTCTCTTGCAGTCAAAAGCACAGCCAGCATGGGAATACTGATAGGTTCACAAGAATCCTAAAAAGTCACAGTTTATTTAGATTCACTAATAAACTAGAGCTTGGAGGTCACTGAATGTATGGATACGTTTTTAGTTGGAAACATTGTGAAATAGGAATAAAGATGAGTGAGAGGGATTGATGGGGAAATGGACACATTTGGAAAAGCAAGCTCAGATCCAAACAGGCTGCAGTGAGCTTTAAGCACTCCTCTCCATTTCAAACACTAAGGTAAATATTAACACATCACAGAGTGACAGTGATTGACAAATGTCCCTTGGGGATGCATTTTGCCCTTTGAAAGTCTTACCAGTTCTCTGGCCACAGATAACACTATTGAGAGTCAATAATTAAGTAAGTATTACTTCCTTCAAGATTTTGAAATTCCTGTATGAATAGTTTCACTAATCTTAGTAGAAACTCAGATAATCTGAATCTCTGAAGTTTGGCCGAAGAGGCTGATTAAGGGTAGCATCTTTTAAAAAGCTAGAGACACTGGATACTGAATGCCTATTCAAAGTCAATAGGTACTTCTCAGTGATGGATATGTACCACAATGCTTTAATTTTCATAAGCATTTAGGTAGAAAATGTATTTTTGGCACAGTATAGAGAATGGCAGGGAAATACAGCACAGGAAAAAAAAATCTAGAAAATCCTGCTGTGTGCTGGATTGATGATAAAGCAATTCAATTAAATCCTTCATACTCAGTGGTGTAGAAATAAAGTAAGTAATAAAAGCACCCTCAGATGCCATTTTACTTGGGCTGGTGCATCTTATTTTTTCCCCTTTACAGTGTTTCAAACCTGATATGATAGAGTTTGTCACTACTGCAGGTCCCCATGCACTTGATAGCTGGTTCTGACCTAATGTAGACCATACGCACCTTTAAAGCTTAGATCAATTAATTGAATGCATCATTTAATGATGCTAATTAATGTACATTATTGTTTTAAAACAATCGTATTGAGCGACTCCAGCAGTGTTGTTTCTTACATCTTTTCACAGAGTTGCTAATGTTGTTTTGATAAAAAATTCCAAGTTTATGTCTCCCTGAAATCTTATTTTGCCTGTGCCATCCTAAGAAGCAGAGGTCCATCTGTTTTAAGTATTGGATCTGTGAAAGGAGCCAGGAGCCAGTGATTATGGATCCACCTAAGAGCAGGACAGGGATACTGAGCTGCCTCATGTTCACAAACCCCTTAGACATTGCTTGCAGCTGATACACCACTGCATCACTCTGTCATTATTTGGCCCCTCTGCTCAGACTATATATAGTGGCATGGGTCTTGCATTACTATTCACAGCTATAGTTCAGTTTACTGTTACAAAGTCATATTAGTCTTCTTGTGCTGCAAGGGAAAAAACACATCCTCCTGATATGTGTGAACTTGTTCTAATACATCTTCTTTGAAAGCTCATGCTGTTGAAATGATTTGGATAGAGTTAAACTGGCAATATAACCAATATTATAGAGAAGGTAAGCCTTCAGGGCAGAGGCAGATTGGACAACCAGTTTAAACTGGTATTTGTTTTGGTGGAGCTTGAGCATCTTGTATTTCATGCCCTCAAAATTCTCTTTAACATTTTTAGAAAGAGATATCAAGGGCTCTCTGGGACAAAGCCTAGAATGCTAAAAACTGTTTCCTTCCTGGGAGACTAGGGATTCTTGTTGTTTTAGCTGACCACTGTGGTGATATTTCTTATCTTCTGTAGAGTTTGAGCCCTCAATACAGAAAGGACATGGAGCTGATGGAGCAGGTGCAGAGGAGGCCACAAAAATGCTCAGGGGGCTGGAACACCTCTGCTACAAGGACAGGCTGAGGGAGCTGGGATTGTTCAGCCTGGAGAAGAGAAGGCTTCAGGGGGACCTACTAGTGACTTTCCAGTACCTAAAGGGAACTTCCAAGCAGGCTGCAGAGGGCCTGTTTGCAAAGGCCTGCAGTGAAAGGACAAGGGGCAGTGGTTTTAAATTGGAGAGGAGTAGATTTAAACTGGACATTAGAAAGAAGTTCCTCCCCACAAGGGTGGTGGAACACTGGCCCAGGTTGCCCAGGGAGGTGGTTGAGTTCCCATCCCTGGAGGCATTGCAGGTGAGGCTTGCCAGGGCTCTGGGCAAGCTGCTCTAGTTGGGGATGTCCCTGGCCACTGCAGGGGGGTTGGACTAGATGAGCTCCAGAGCTCCCTTCCAACCCAAACCATTCTAGGATTCTAAGATGCCATCTACTCAATCCCTTGCAGTGACCGCTTGCTCTAAAGTAGTAAGGAGGTGTTGGGGCTCACAGTGCAGCTGGCACCAGACTGGGTCTGTTAGCTGCCTGCTGGTATCACCATATCAGTGCATCAGATCAGTAATCAGAGTATCAGATGGGCCACTGCTTATCTGTGTCACCCTGCTGCTACAGTAAGTCACTGATGTGAGGAAAGGTGCAACGGTTGAGGGTGCGCTCCCCCTTAGTCTTCCCCCTCATGGTCCCCAAGATGCCCCAAAAGAGCCACACAGAGACCCCAGGAGAGGAACGAGAGAGAGTGTTTGTGTCTCACACAGCCTTTTTATAACCTCCTGCCCCAAGCAGTACGATACTATCAGCACCTGCTAAAGGGAGTACCACACTGTCCCGTTATAATCCACGAGCTCAGCTACACTTAGAAAGGTCTTCTAACTACTCCCTTGTATCTCAGGCTAGCTGCATAGCACATAACCTTGAAGAAACTATCTTCTATGCTTCTAATCTAACATTTCACAGCTGTGTGAAACTGGGGTTCTTTGTTCTTGCTGTTCTGCTTCAAGTCAATTCTCCAAACTCAGCAACTCTTCCCATGAAGTCAGACATTTCTGCACCTTCCTTTCTGTCTCTCAGTTCTCTCATGGCTGTCTGCTCCATTCTAATCCATGGTTCCCCACATGAAAGGCCTGGGAACAAGTTGCTTTTCTTTATCTCATTTTTCACTTTGAATATTTTCCTGCTTTATTGAGATTGAGTTTTCCCCAACTCATAAAACAATACTGAGTTGGAAATGTCCTGTGCAAGGACTATATGAGGAGCAAGCATGGTAGATTTGCTCAGACACTTGCTCTGCAGCAGCTGGAGTGGCTCTTCACTCAGACACTCCCATGTTGATCTGCCATCACCTGGCCTCAGCTCACTGCACCAAGTCACTTGCTCTTCTGTAACTCCCAGTCTCTTTGCAAACCTGATTCTCCTTTTAGCTCTGTTCTTCATGCTACTGGGCAAAGCACCTGTAATCAGATCTCACTCTCAGATGAAATGGTATAAAACTAAAGATTAAAGGTATTTATTAAACACAAGGTGTGGGTTTCCTGAAAGTCTGGGAAGCAGTGTGGCTTCTTCCTTCTCTTCACTAAGGTCACTGGTGCTTTTGCCATCATCGTATGAGAAGTAAGACATTGATTTGTGTATTTTTCCCCAAATACTTCATCTGGCTCTGTAAACATCTGATATGATGAATAGAACCCTGGTTTTCCCTCCTATCATTTGAATTTGTATCTCTTCTGTGACAAAAAAAAAGTTAGGTTCTTTAGGGCAGAAGCATTTTTTCAGTAGCTCTCAAGCAATTATTTTTCTTGCTTAATTTCAAATAATTCATCACAGAACATGCTTATTTCTCTAGAAGGGGATTACAAGCCCCTATTGACATCCTCACTTCATTCTACCTGCACTTCTCTCTTAACTGTGGTTGTAACAGCTTCCTTTTCTTTGGAGTCAGCCATGAGGTCTACCATAGGGAGGACAGATGACTGAGAACTGCTGCTCCAACTACAGGAAATGTCTTTTTATTTGAAGTGATTTTGATACTACTTTGAGATAAAAGAATCCTTATCCCAAAGTGGATGACTGCCTTCATATCTTCCCTGTTTTCCATGCTGGCTTTAGGTTCCCATTTAGAGATTGCATATTAATAATATTTTTAGCATGATCTACACATTCAGTTGTTTTACTTTCTGTTATTCCTTCCATTGCATTTTATAACGTTCATTTCTTTAACCTTTATCTTGATTACTTTTGGTTGCACAGTTTAATTTCATGCACTGGCTCTTCTACAGTAAACTTTTCATCCTTCAAGAAACTGGAGGATAGGGTATCAGGAGCAGCAACTGAGATTTCCATTTGTCCCTTGCTCTGATGTCCAAACTCCATTTACCTTGCCTGGAGTCTGTGCACAGCTTGCTGCAGATGCTTTCCTAATGAAGACTTGTCAGCTCTGGGAGCTTTTACCCAGATGTATCACTATAGGACTGCTAAGAAAGGTCAAAAAAACCCCCAGCAAACAAAGTGCCCTCCTGAATGTCAACCAAATAGGGAATTCCTTTCTGATCTTAAAAAATAATTGATCCACAGCAATGAGGAAGTACAGTTTACTGGCAAACCACAGCAAAAAAGTGGGGCTGCTGGAAGACAAAGGCAGATGAATGGAAGAAAATACTTGTTGAACAATTAATACTTCTTTTTTTTGGATCAGTGGGACTCAGTGAAACCACATGCAGCATACATCCCTATTCTTGGTTCAAGTATTAAAATTCCTCTGACTTTCAAGACAGGAGATATTTTTTCTAGGTGCAGTTTCTTCTGGCTTTCCACTTTGTTTCTGAAAGTAACATATTCTACTTGCTAGTTGAGTAATCCTTTGAAAGGTGGGAGAAATACTTTCCTTCTACTTTAGCTAGAACTCCTGATTTTAAGTCTTTTGGTGATGATCCTAGACTCCAATGGGTTTACAAAATGTAGGTTTTATAGGTTTGAAAGAGCAAATGCAAATAATCATGAGTCCACTTTACCTCCTTGTTTGAGAAGCAAAATTCTGTTACTTAGATAACAACCTTTCCAGCTCATGTAATTAGTGTGTATTCTTTATATTAGAACTGATTTTTTAAGACTGTAGTTCAAAAAAGGTCAAACTCTTGGGATATATTTCCAGTAGTCAGAAAAGGCAGATATTCAAGCAAACAAATAAATAGCAACCTAGTAAAATGCTAGTAGCAAGAGGCACCTGTTACAAACGTTACCAAGAGGCATTTGTATAGAATAAAAACAAATATTTCTTTAGCACCTCCTCCTCTGTCAGGGCTATTTTCATTTGGCCTGTCTCTTATTATCTTGTTGTGTAACTCAAAAAAAGCAATCAACAACAACAAAATCAACAAAACCATGTTCCAAACAAAGCCTAGAAAAGATGATAGCATTGGACCATTAATGAATTACTTGTCTGTACTATCTGAGTAAAGAACAATTGCCTGCATGCATTAGAAGCCACAGTGTCTGCTACCACGGATTTCCCAGAGACTTTACAAATTCCTGGCAGCATGCCTACAGTTTGGAATGGGCCAGTTTGGAATGGGCCATTTTATTTAAGATACAGATCTTTTTGGGAAGTCAGGCTACGTACAAACCACACACTTTTTGGTCATTTGGCTTCTAGTTTGATTCAGACCAATGTTTTCATGCCATACATTTCTTTTAGCTGCTGTTCCTAGCCAAGAATAGGTATGATGTGATTGGTTATAATTTCCATGTATAAGACTGAAGCTTTATGAAAGACTAGTTAAGATTTTGTTGCCAAAATCCCGACTTTTGCTTGTGAATAACTGTTGTGCCATCTAGTGGGTATTAAACGACACTTGAAACAGATGGAAAGATTGACTTAAACTATACTGGTGCTTAAAGAAACATAGTATTTATACAAACATTTCCAGTGACATGTTGAAACAAAACGTTTTCCATTTTTGTCTGATATTTTCCAAGGTAAAAAATGTTCCATTTTAACTACATCATAGCATTTTTCTTCAATCGTATTAAAGAAATATAATTTATAAAAAGGGCATATACAGAGCTCTTCATCTCCCTGGCAACAGATCCATTCCTTAATAAATTACTAGCATGTTTCATATGCTTTTGTGCTTTGATCAAATCATCAGTAAGAAAAGATATCCCCAAATCTCAGTTGTTAGGTATTTCCATTTTGTAATAGAATTCAATAAGTAGATACACTGAAAATAGTATTTTCTGACCAACTATGCCAATTTTCACTTAGAACTGAACTAAAATTCTTTAAACAGTCTTAAGACTGCATTGTTAAAAAATAAACAATGCCATTAAAACAAACATAACATTCTGAGAAAAGTTTCTCTCTTTTTTTGTATATATAGTTCCGATGTCCAGATATCTGCATAGATTTCATTAGCTAATAGCTATTTCTTAGCAGTTTTTCTCCTCTAGCTGAAATCTGTCAACAGTTTGGTGTGTTTTTTTCTTTCTTTCAGCTTTTTAAGTAAGCCATCTGTCCAGTGTGGGAGTGTTAGTTTTGCCACAGTAGATAGCAGTAATATTTCACTCACCAAAGTCAATAAGGATAAATTACCCTTAGTAGAGTGTTTTCTAACATCATTCAAGTCACTTTAATTGCATCTTATGTAAAATTGCCAAAGTGTCCCTCCCAACAAGAGCTATACTAGGTGCTCTGCATTTTTAGCCCCTGTGTGCAATTCAGCAGTTACAGTTGTAATTGTAGTGGTCAGCATCAGTACTCTTATAATTTTCTCAGACACAAGATATAAAGTCATGTTATTTAGCAGATGTACTAGATGTATCTTTGAGATCTTTCATGGAGTAGCACCTGTCACCAGGTAGTCATGACATCTGAACCAGAGGCTTTGATAGCATTTTACATCAGACCTTGATGTAAATACTAATATTTTTTATTATTTTCACTAAATAAATAACAAAACAAAGCTCATCTACTTTCAGCAACATTTGTTAAAATGTATCTGAAGAAAAAAACATCGTTTTTGAAAAGGCAGAAAATCAAAACTGTGGTTTGTGGCTTTATTTATGTTTTTCAGTTTAGTCTATTTATTCTTTTCCCTCCATGGAAGGGATTTCCACTAAGAAAAAAAACAAAACACAGAACCCCCAAACCATTCAATTTTTCTGATTTCAAGGCTTGACAGCATTTTGTCATTTCATTTTCTTCTTGCAAACGAAATTGAGAAGAATGTGTCAGGTGCCAGGTGAGTCTCTTTAAAGCACAGTGTCTGGCTCTCTGTTGTCTTTGATACTTGAGAAATGCTTGTTCTCTTTTCCATTTTCCCTGGTGCTATATTTGTGTCAGGGAGCAAAGAGTAAAAGCAAAAATGTGTTTATTTTTGCAGCATAATTAAGTTATTAATTTGTTTTAAAGCATTTCATTAAAGATAGTAGCTAATGAGGTCTGTTGTTACCTGTAAAGGTATTTAAAGGCTAATATTTACATTAAGTATGGAATTCATGTGTGCAAGGATTACTAAAAGTAGGGCTGGATTATAAATACAGTAAAATGTATTTCTTTTATCTAGATCTGGTGGTGAGCTTTTGATATCAATTTGCTCAAACATGATTCTTTTTTAGAGAAGGATGATATTTTTACAAAAGACGAGAAAATCAGACAGCTTGAATTTTTTTTTCTCTTTTTCGAGGCACATTTTTTTTTCATCATGTCTTTTCAAGGTATTCTAGCATTGAACAACATCTAGGAGGACAATATAGTTAAATATTGTCATTATTTCGTATGATCAACATTTTAATTTGATCTTTAAATACTTCATTGGGAGGATTATCTGTGGAGTCAGTGGATCGTTTTTTATAAAGAGATAGCTGAGTGCACAGTGAAATTTTAGATCATGACTTCAATTCAACATCATAATAAATAAAATATTCAGTGCTATTCAAAAATAGTATCAATAATAAAATATTGAAATTGAATATCTAAGGTGGATAGTTTTTTAATCAAAGGAAAAATTATGCACCCCTCATGCATAAATAAGATAATTAAATGGCTGCTATTCGTTCATCTCTATCTAATATCATGTGTAAGTTCAACATAGTAGACAACCCTTCAGCCAAACCTTCCTTTCCCCAGATACCTGCAAAATCAGTGTGTTACTCAAAGTAAAACTCTCAGTAATTCTTTGTAATTCTGACTGTTTTTCAGGCTGCATGTCTGTTTCCTCCAGTACCAATGAGACAGATGGGATGTAATTCTAACAAAGCTCTCTGAAAGAGAATCTGCCTGGAATTTAAATAATTTCATCTATTTATAAGAACACACCTCATAGATTTAACTCTTTGAGCTTATAGCCAATATTTACTGTGATTTTAACTAAGCAAGAACTGGCTTGCTCTGGTTTTCAAGCATTCAAAAATTGTAGACACATCCAAGCTCAGGCTTTGAAGGTTTTGCTTTGTTCTGTGTGAGTTGTTCAGATAATAATTACTAAGTGCATGTGCCTGAGAAAGAAAAGTACCATTCCTTCAGCAGGTCTGCTACAGTTGATAAGCCTTCATTGCCCTTAAGCCAAAACACAACTCATAGTAGCTCAGTCCTGAAGCTTGTCTTAGCATCACTTCAGAGGATTTCAAGATAGGATTATTTGGAAACTAAAAGTTATGAACTGAATGAAAACTGGATCACTGAGGCTAAAGAAAAAATAAATAGCACAGAAAAAAAATCCATTGGGCAGGCTGGAGGGTGCTATCTGCTATCCTCTTTTTATCAGCATGCTTGGAAAAGGCACTGAGGAGGAGCATGGATGGAGCCCTCCCTGGAGCTTCGTTCATGAAGCCTAGCCATACAATCTTTCCTTATAATAATATTTNTAAAAAAAATCCATTGGGCAGGCTGGAGGGTGCTATCTGCTATCCTCTTTTTATCAGCATGCTTGGAAAAGGCACTGAGGAGGAGCATGGATGGAGCCCTCCCTGGAGCTTCGTTCATGAAGCCTAGCCATACAATCTTTCCTTATAATAATATTTGGAATAATGTGACAAACATATGTGTATATATAGCTGCAGATGAAAATATATGTATATATCTGAAGCTCTAGATACATGTGTGCATATATCTACACGTATGTGTACAAATACACACAAACATATATATTTGTGGATATATACACACATACTTTTGTCACACAGGCACAGTCTGAAAATCCCTTGTGGTCTCCTGTGGCCCCTGGTGCCATAACTGTGCCCACAGCAGAGGGAGCATTAAACTCATTGCCCACGGGAAAGTGTGGGGAGTGAGACCCATGTTCCTAGAATCCTTGGATGGGTAGCATGAGCTCATTAGCCTTCTGGCAGTCATCCTAGGAGAAGGACAACTCTGATTCCAAACCCGGGCAGATGGAGCTCCTTTAGCCCTGTAAGGCCTTCCAGCTAAGAGGTTAAACCTAAGCTTGGTTAANAGGGAGCTATCTGCTATCCTCTTTATATCAGTGTGCTTGGAAAAGGTGCTGAGGAGGAGCGTGGATGGAGCCCTCCCTGGAGCTTTGTTCCCCAAGCCTAGCCACGATATACATGTCTGCATGTATCTACATGTATGTGTACAAATACACACAAACATATATATTTGTGGATATATACACACATACTTTTGTCACATTCTGTATAACATGTCCTTGTATGCATATATTATTTTGTATATATGTATAATATATGAAAGAGTATATCAAGTTATTTGTTTGTAACTACTGTGCGTAAGACATTGGTCAGGATATTTCATAATGGGATCAATTTCTATGGATTCTGCACTCTCATTCTGCAAAGATCCAAAACTATGTTGAGTGTAATATATTTAATCATCAGTATAAGTAAGTCATGGTAAATCTGAAGTTCTGGAGTTCAGATTCTGAAGATGGCTTCTTTATGTTAGAAAACAGTTTTATTGTTCACTGTATGGAGTTCTATTCTGTTTAGGTTAAGGGGTATACAAGAGCAATGCAGGAAAAAATGGAAAAGTTAGGTAAGCAATTTTCTTGATGTGCAAACAGATGAGATGTGAAATTCTTCAATTATAAAAGTTTGCTGGTTGATACATCTTTTTTTATTGAATTAAACAGTTCAATGACAGGAGTTTACAGAAGAGTCAGAATGGTAAAAGACTGTGCTCATCATGCTGCTAGCACTTCCATTTTGCCAAATTGCCCAGTCAATGTGAGTTTAGGGATCCCTTTAATGCCTGAGATTGCACTGTTAGTGGGTTGCCCTGTCTCTCCTGTTCCTCAGTTGCTGGACTGCTAAGGACTATGCAGGTTTGGACTGAAACAGTGACTTAGAGAAGCTACTTTGAAGGCCAGAGATGGAAGCTGAGAAAGAAAGGTTTGGTTCCAGCACTTGCTAAGCATCTGAGTGACTCCAGATTCAGTTTTCCCAGGCTGCCTCATGATGAGTCCTTTGAAGCATGACATTTCTCAAAGGATTTATTGGCTAATTTACATTAAAACTCCATTTCAAAGTCTACAGTTAAACAGAATTCACAATGATTTTATGGACTCTAGTGATAGATAATGCAGCATTTACACATGAATTTTGCAAGATTACTTGTATATCTTCTGTCTAGTTGTCTTGGACTTCCAAGTCTATCACTTAGGTTAGTTTATGGTTGTGTTATGCAAGGAAAATGGGAAGTACTACCAAACTGGCAACTATTTCTTAGTAACACTGTTATTTCTATCATCACTTCTAAGTGATACTGTTTTTTAGTCTGTGCCTTGCAGTGAAAGTTTCATTTTCTTTTTCAGTATCTTCTGCCTGGTCATTTCTTGTGTACTAGAAGATGCCAACTTACCTTTTTTAATGAAAAATCAGCATAATTATATCATTGCTATCTCAACTTATCTGTCAGACTTCTCAATCAATACTTGACTATGTTGGATTTAACCTTTTTGAGATTTTTACAAGTGTGTGTCTGTGGAGGCAATGCTTTCTGGCTTTCATCCTCTGCTCTCTGTCCCTAATGTCAATGAAGGAAAGTCTGCACCCTATAAGATTAATCATTTCTGGCATATATTTAGCAAATGTCATTATGTCAGATCTTTCATACTATTCTGGTTTGGACCTCATCCTATCTGACATCTCTGGAAAAGATGTCTGCTTCCAAAGTAGAACACAGCAAGAAAGATAGATTCCAGCAATCCTGTTAAAATGCTAAAAAATATTAAACATTTTGAGGAGCAGCTTAGCAAATTTTCAGCACATCCTTCTGCCTGAAATTTCATGCAAATCATCATGTTTCTTTCATATGAACTTTGCAGAAAACTTGGGATGCCAAAATCTTTTTATAAAAGATAATTTTAGTTTCAACCTACTTTGATTTTAAGGAAGTTAATTATGTTGGTTTAGAATTTATAAAAATCTTAGCACTTTACTTTATAGAAGTTGTTTGAATTGCTCCAAATTTTCAATCTTTCTGTTGGGATGTTAAGTTTAACCCTGTGATTTTCCAGGCAATATTTACTGTTCTTACTATTTTGTTATCATTGTGTTCACATCCTGTGTGGTATGATGATAAATGCATTAAAAGTGGGTTGAATTAGATTAGAATAAGGCAGCATCATTGTAATCTTGTCTTCCTATTAATAAAGAGAAAAATTAATATCTTATTAATGATAGATATCAAAATATATTAGTTATTGTGCATGAGACAAAGGAAGGAATTGTTGGTCTATTTACTTCATATGTTAAAGAAACAGCTCACATAGTCTTGTGGCTTGCTAACAAACCTAAGGAGAGTTCAAGGAAAAACAGAATTTAGAAATTAATTGAAGAACCAAACCCAGAAACTTGCTTTTTAGATAAATATTTTGTGTAATAGTAGTGCATTTTGATACTCACTATTATCTCATGACATAGCATGTTGACTTTGAAAGAACTCACAATTAGAAAACAAATATTTGACAGCACATTTTGTTCACTATTTATGGTCGATGATGGACTTCTTAATCAGAATTCTTGCTTCTTGATGATATAGTTGATTTACTGCAATGAATCTAGTCAATTGACCACAGAAGTTAATGAAATAAGGAATCACAAATTCCTATTCTGAGCATGTCTTCATTTTACATAAGTACTTGGGGAAAAGGATTAAGGCTTAATTATGAATCTCCTTCATGCTTTTTTCCCTCTTTTCCTGAAGTGTTTAATGATTGCTTAGACACACATCTGCCAAATATTTTTTCCTGACTATAGAGACCATATTTTCAAAAGAAATTTTAACGTGTTGCCCCAAAGACATTTTGTGCAAAATCCTTAGTCCAAGCATAAAAATATACATGAAAAATAAGTAGTGGCAAGTGGAAAGAGTGCAAATGAGAACTTTTAGTACCTTTATCAGGTAGCCAAAATGTAGATGAAAAGATCTTTGCAGCCTCACATGTTAGAGAGGCTTGACACAGTGAAACAATGCTGGCTTTTGTCTGTCTAGTTTAAGGGAAGTCCTAACAATATTTCTGTTTGTCATTAGCTGTTGCTGGAGGCAGCAGAGGCTGGGGCTGTGTTTTGCTAGTGCCAGGAAGCAACATTGATTCAAACTCAGAAGCTTTATGGCTGCATGAGCCTGGCCTTTAGTATTTGAAGGCTCCAGGATAGTGCCTGTTGAGATGTAGAGTTCAGGGCTGATCTCTCAGGGAGTGTTTGAGTTAAGAGTTAGAATTAGGAGGCATTTTTATACTACTGAGGGTTCAAATTCTCCTGGGATTTTGGTTCTTCTAAGACTAAATGGTTTTAAGGAAACACTGTGTGATTAATCACAGCTGTAAGCTGAGTGCTACTACCTAAGTGTTTGACTTGGAATGTGTCACAGGCAGTTTGGCTTTTAAAGACATCTTTCAAAGTGCTAAAGGGATTTCGTATATGAGCATGAGGACAGTTACATATTTACCAACTTCACCTGTTAAATTGATTTTTCTTTGTTTTTTCCTCCTGCAGACTATGTCAGAGAGCCACAATGATCATGCAAAACAACAGTTCAGCCTTGCCCCTGTTTTCAAACGTGAGCTCCTTCTGGAAGAAAGATTCACATGGACTGGGACTCCTTGAGGAAGCAGCATCACTCACTGGTGGCTATGATTTCCCTCAGACCACAGAGAGTTTTCCCTTCTCCACTGTGGAATCAACAAACAGGTCCCTAAATGCCACCAGCAAAGACCCCCTGGGTGGCCACTCTGTCTGGCAAGTAGTTTTGATTGCTTTCCTCACTGGGATCCTTGCACTGGTGACCATTATAGGAAACATCCTAGTGATTGTTGCATTTAAGGTTAACAAACAACTGAAAACAGTCAACAACTACTTCTTGTTGAGTCTTGCTTGTGCTGATTTGATCATCGGTGTTATTTCCATGAATCTTTTCACTACATACATCATCATGAACCACTGGGCTTTGGGAAACTTGGCCTGTGATCTTTGGCTTTCCATTGACTATGTTGCCAGTAATGCCTCTGTCATGAATCTCCTTGTCATAAGTTTCGACAGGTACTTTTCCATCACTAGGCCACTTACGTACAGAGCCAAACGAACAACCAAAAGGGCTGGAGTGATGATTGGTTTAGCATGGATTGTCTCTTTTGTTCTTTGGGCCCCTGCCATCTTGTTCTGGCAGTATTTTGTTGGGAAGAGGACTGTGCCTCCTCATGAATGTTACATCCAGTTTCTAACTGAACCTGTCATCACTTTTGGCACTGCCATAGCTGCCTTTTACTTACCAGTCACCATTATGAGTATTTTGTATTGGAGGATCTACAAGGAGACCGAGAAACGCACCAAAGAATTAGCAGGGCTACAGGCTTCAGGCAGCGAAGCAGAGGCAGCACGCTTTGTACACCAGACAGGCAGCTCCCGGAGCTGCAGCAGCTATGAGCTGCAACGGCACAGCACCAAACGCTCCACCCGAAAGAAATACAGACGCTGCCAATTCTGGCTCACAATGAAGAGCTGGGAACCCAACACAGACCAGGGGGACCAAGAGCACAGTAGCAGTGACAGCTGGAACAACAACGATGCTGCTGCCTCCCTTGAAAATTCAGCTTCCTCTGATGAAGAAGACATCGCTGCAGAGACCAGAGCCATCTATTCAATTGTGCTGAAGCTCCCTGGTCACAGCGCCATCCTCAATTCCACAAAACTACCCTCCTCAGAAGATTTGCATGAGTCAGGGGATGAACTGCAGAAAACTGACACAGAATCGAACGAAAATAAATCTAAAAAATTGCAGTCTCCCAGAAGTGTTCAGGATGGTGAAAACTTCCAAAAGAGCTTTTCTAAGCTTCCAATTCAGCCAGAGTCAGCAGAAAGCACCACAGCTTCTGATGGCATCTCATCAGTGACCAAGACATCTGCAGCCCTGCCCTTGTCCTTCAAGGAAGCAACCCTGGCAAAAAAGTTTGCCTTGAAGACCAGAAGTCAGATCACAAAACGAAAACGAATGTCACTTATCAAAGAAAAGAAAGCAGCACAGACACTCAGTGCAATATTGTTTGCCTTTATCATTACCTGGACCCCTTATAACATCATGGTTCTTGTGAACACCTTTTGCAACTGTATTCCCAAAAGTGTCTGGAACCTGGGGTACTGGCTTTGCTACATCAATAGCACGGTGAACCCCATGTGCTATGCACTGTGTAACAAAACATTCAGAAACACTTTCAAGATGCTGCTGCTGTGCCAATGTGACAAACGGAAACGACGCAAACAGCAGTATCAGCAAAGGCAGTCTGTCATTTTTCATAAGCGGATCCCTAGGGAGCCTTCCTAATCTAGTGGGTTCTAAACAGTTAAAAAATGAATGGAGTGCGGATGGGATGGGATGGGATGGGACGGGACGGGATGGGACGGGACGGGATGGGACGGGACGGGATGGGACGGGACAAGATTGAATGGGACAGGATGGGACAGGATGGGATGGGATGGGAGGGTGGTTCCAGGGTGCTGATTCAAACATTTAAACATCAAGACATGAAAGCAGCTGCCAGGCTTATGTATCCTTTTAATAAATCCCGTTTAATATAAAATCAAGTCTGCATTCAGCAGAAACTTGCAAACTTCAATGTTTTTACTAAGGAATGAAAGACTAAATAAAATTTTCCTACAAATTTTCAAGAAGCTGTATAGCAATTATAAACCTATTACTGATCTGCCCAGCTCTTTGATTATAATCAACTCTGGGATCTCAGGTAAGCACATCTAGCTAGCCCAACTCTTCTGTTTCCAAGGAATCCAACAACTTTCAATTCAAATCACATACAGATGTGGAAAGCTAGTGAAACGGGATTATGAAATTATTTGAAACACTGTATAGGATGCAAAATTGCTTCTTGTTGTCCAGGTAGAGCTTCATGTCTCCTTCTCTTCTGGTGTATTGTTAATTGTATCCCTGATTCCTGATTGCTGAGTATCTGTGTGTGCAGTTCATGTTATATATCTGTGTGTGTGTGAGAGTGTGTATGTATGCTAATATACATTCACACCTCTAAAATACACACATACCAGGAAAGAGGTGATCTATTGCTCTAGGTTTTACAGGGCCTCCCAACACAATTACATGTGAGTGATATTAAAAGTAAATCAGAATGTCATATTATAAATACAGATCTCATTATTTATCACCTGAAATTCAAGCTTATCTTTGAAACCAAAACACGGTGTCCATATTTCAAATGAAGAGAACCAAAGTATAGCCTGTGAGCCTGTCTCTTGAGATTTAGAATGGGGCACGTGCCCAGTAAAACCTTAATCTTGAGCACAGTATCTCTCCCCAAAATGATCATACCTCTTTAAGAGATATGAAGGTGAAAGGAATTGAAGGCTGCATTCAGGGCAGAGTATGAATTTTATCTTTGTAGGGTGTAGGATGACAAGAACCCGGGTCTGGGCTGCACAGTGCTGATGCTCAAAGGGAGTTGCTCAGGAATCAAGAGAGTGCAGCCATTAGCACGAGCCCCTTGTCATGCTTGAGTGGCTATACTGCTGTCAGGGCATGCACAAGTGTTGCAACACCTTGTGCTCAGTTGTACCATGTAAATGCAGCACTCTTGTCAGAGCCAGCTCCGATCTGATGGACAGTATCCATACAGCTTTCAATGAAAGTTTGAGTTGTTTTCTGTCTAAACTTAGAATCATAGAATCCTAGACTGGTTTGGGTTGGCAGGGACCTCTGGAGCTCATCTAGTGCAACCCCCCTGCAGTGGGCAGGGACATCCCCAACTAGAGCAGCTTGCCCAGAGCCCTGGCAAGCCTCACCTGCAATGCCTCCAGGGATGGCAACTCAACCACCTCCCTGGGCAACCTGGGCCAGTGTTCCACCACCCTCGTGGGGAGGAACTTCTTCCTAATGTCCAGTCTAAATCTACTCCTCTCCAATTTCAAACCATTGCCCCTTGTCCTTTCCCTGCAGGCCTTTGCAAACAGGCCCTCTGCAGCCTGCTTGGAAGTTCCCTTTAGGGACTGGAAGGTCACTAGTAGGTCCCCCTGAAGTCTTCTCTTCTCCAGGCTGAACAATCCCAGCTCCCTCAACCCCCCTGCTTGAACTGTGTGCCCAGGTGATCTTCAGATGCAAAAGATTTTTGTAAAAGAAATGCTTTATTTTTGCACTTGAAGGATGCTCACTAAAAAGTGTTTCTTTTCCAGAACCTGTTTTAAAAAGCATAAGGAGAAAGTGCACCTACATCTGTTTAGTGCCAGGTTATTCAGTGTTGCGAAAAACGTGATATTGCCAATTTGTAATCTGGCAATTTTTGATAAAGAAGATTTTAAAAGGGCTTTAATATTTATAGTTTAGACATGACCAGCATTTCCTGGTATTTGTGATGTGATCTGCATCAAACGTGATTTCTAAAAGTCAGACATCCACTGGGGAAAGGATTGTATTTTAAACTGTTGTTCTAACTCTGATTTAGTTACATGTTGAAAGATAATTTTGTATTTTCATTTGAACTGACCAAAACTTTTTTTATTGCTTAGACTCTTATTTTGCTGAAAATAAAACAAATATCTTCTTTTACAAAGGGGCATCAGTGTTGTGAACACGGAACTGATGTTAAAGCTGCTTTTGTATTCAGTGTAAGATGGTGTTTACAGATGATTTTGACAACAGTGGAAATATATTAAATGGTGTCTGTGTATCTGAACTATTTAATTTTGTTATGTTCATATGAAGAAATATTTATACATACTTCACCCAATGTTTTTTTTAATGTTGATAAATATTGCTCTTCAGTCTTCAGCTGTAGTGTCCTTTTAAAGTGATTCATAAGGGTTTGCTTGAGAAATGAATAGAGTATTCCTAGTTTTCTTGTCACTAAAACAAATACTCTTGACGTCCAAATCTTTCTCTTGTATGAGTTGTTTAAAATGTCTACCTAAAGGTAATTGTGTAAACGATATTGCAAGTCTACTGCAAGAGCAAGTTTAGTATAAAACACAAAAAAAGAAGTCAGAGCTTCATCTATGAGTCACAGGTGCATTTTGATCTAAAGATACCCAGAACTGGTTAATGAGTTTGGTAGCCAAATGAAAGCAAAATCTTACAAGGCTGCCCATGCTGCAAAGAAAATTAATGATCTTTATTTGCAGATAGAAGTATATATTTGAAATATATTCGTTACTCAAGCAGACCTAATTAATGTTTTAACATTTAACTATATATCTATATCTATATATATTGCCATATAATTATCTTCTGATATCTAGACTAGTGCTGTGCCCCTAATGCACAAAATGTGAGAGCATGTAAGGAAGCCAGAGCTCGTCAGGGAGATTTATGGTATATTAGTATTGATTTTACAATGGGAAACTATTATTATTAATGAGGTTAAGCTTCCTTGAAAGTGGCTGTCACCACTGTTTACATAATAGTGAGAGTTAAATCCTTGGATTGTTTTAACAGAGAAATAAACAACCTGTCTTTTGATGTGTGAACAGGCTTTAAAATGTTATTTACAAGTATCATAAAATGTGTATGCATACACATATTGTAGCATAGAGCAATTTAGTTAATTTATTTAATGGAATATGCACTATAAAATACTAAGAATTTGGCTGTGTTACAAATACAGTGGGGATCAAATTAATTTGCATTTTATATGTCTATGTATTAGATTTAAACCCATGCACACACAAAAATTTTAGTTTAGTACACAAGTGGATATATTGTTTATGAACACAGATGTACATGATAGGTTGCAGAAGGACAATGCAGGTACAATCTGACACAGCACTACTTTTAAGAAGTACAAATGATATAATATTTCATCTATTTTGAGGAAAATTAAGTCAGAAACATGATAGAAAGCATCATTCTGAGGGCAAAGAGTTGGGTCCTGTTAACATTACTCACAACAGAATATATTATATATAATATGGCTTGGCTTTCTCGATGTAAAATTGAGATAGAAGTTTATTGCTTATGTACCAGTATATGCTGTGAGAAATGTCTGATCCAAAGCTCCAAGGACAGGTGTCATGGGAAATGAAGTGTTTTATCCTGTCCCAGCATAACACACTTCCTATAATGTAAAGTGCAGATCACTGTTCTAAAGCTAAACAAGTTTTGGAAAGGCCTGAACAGTTGCCAGGATCTAAACATCCTGAACAATAACTGCTCTAAAGGAATCTGGAAGATTTGTGAGGATACCCACACAGGTGTTTCGAGGGAGTTTGTACAACCTCACTTTCTTATTCTCTTGCTTATTACATTTCCTTACTACTTCTGCAAGAATACTGTTGGAAGTCTTGGCTCATTATTGACATGGCATGTACAAGGAGTGAATACAAGTCCAAAGGACACTCAGTTTGTCTCTACAGAATTCAAACATCAAAGCAAAAAGAATTGTTTCTTTTTCCCTGACCAGCAGCATTAGTGCTTTTGACTATATGTTTATTGTCATGCTACCATATATACAGTAGAGATAGTTATGGAGTATCATATTAAGCTATTTACTAATGTTTCCTGTCTGATACTTGGGCATTTTTGTACTTCAGCTTTTAAAGTAAGGAGACAGGGGGTAGCCAATCCAATTGTGCTATTTTTTGGAAACAAGTTGAGCATGAATAGGGATGTTTGGAACTATAGACTATGTTTATTCTTTCATTCACTGTGGCACCAGAGTTGACTGAGATTGATCATCATAGTATTTGATATCACTGACAGCTCTTCACAGTCTTAACTGGCAAACTCATTAACTCTGCCACACCAGCATTCAGAACTTGGACTACCTTTCACCACCTACATCATGCATTCAAAATATAACAGACTGTCATTTTTTTTCTCAAGAAAGATTGTTATAGTTATTTCCAGATACCTTCTTAGACATGCCTGAGTATTTTTTTCCCTAATTTTCAATACTGAGATGGCTCAAGGGAGTTTCAGTTAGCCCTGAAAGAGATTGTTTAATGGAAAGAGTGCAGGAAACAAGGGAAAACTTGAAGTGTTACATATTTCATGGCATATTCCAACATGTATCATATGGTGTGCATATTTTTCTATACATCTCTATGCACTATGTGTATGTCAGAAGGATAACTTGTGTATGACATAGTACTGTGCATGTACATATAGAGAGATGCACACATATCTAGAGCAATGTATACAGATGTATACACAGACTTATGCTGACATTGTCAGCCTTGCTAAACATTGCCTTTGTTACCTCATCAATTGTAACTGGAAAGTTACCACTGTCTTTTGATCTACTTTGCTTATCTGCAAGAGAAGTTTCCACATCTTTCCTTAGTATGTATTTTTCAACTGCACTGTCTTTCTTTCTGAGTGTAGTGTTTTCAGTGTAGTGACTTTTCAGACATTAAGCAAAATTTAGAACTCTGTGACCAGATTTCACTTCCTGAGCTATTTCATCAATACAGCACTATATTTCACTCCATTAGCTTAACTGAAATCACTCTGAACGTGAACATCATTGTGGGTTTCTCCACATGGGTACAGGAATCCAGCCACCATTAAAACAGTGTGAGGCAAATGTAACAAATATACAAAAAAACAAGTAAAGCAAGTAACCACTGCAATTATTTAAGATAAAAAGAGCACTCTTCCCATTACAAGTGAGAGGAAAAAATTATCATCCTCCCTCACCCCATCCTATTGCTCTGCAATAATACTTTTCATTTGCCAGTCCCACAGGTGGAATTGTGCAAACTTTAAAAACCTCATTTGCCTGGTAGGACTAAGAAATGCACAGTATATCAAGATCATTCACCCTTTTCTTGTTTTGTAAGCAATAAAACCTTGACTGAGTTTAACTGGGATGTACAAGGATGGCCTCAGAGAATGTCTTCCAAAAATGGTGATAAAACCATTCAGCTCGACTCTAGTGAGAAGAGCTAACTTTTTTTCCAAGCTAGTGAGGCTATACAATTTATGCAACTTGGCAGAAAGCGTGGAAAAAAACTAAAGACCTTTAAAGGTTTTATAGATGTGAACATCCTCCCTACCTAAGGGTGAATAAACAGTGCCCCAAAAAGTTCAATGTATGAATGACTCTGTAAGCCAAAAGCATGTGTCACCATCAGCTAACTACACTGTTGGCATAGCAGCCTGACACCTCACTGAGGCTTCTATGAAGAGATCTTTATTATAACAGTCTAGGACTAAATAACTAGGCATTAATATGAAAGCAGGATTTGTCTGACTGATATATAGGCATATTCCTAGAATATGATGGGTAATCCTTACTGTCTCCAGGACAAAAGTTTTTTAGTGCGGTATCTGGAATGAAAGAATGCTTGAAATGTTCTGGTAATCATTACCCAACATTGGCTAATAAACAGAAAAGCACAGGAAATTATTGTACAGAAATAACTTAAATTTATTTTTCAGATGATTCATAGAGGCAAAATGTAGTTAAAATACTCAAAAGATCTGAAAACTTTTACACTGTCAATCATGGAAATAAAGATTCTGGAGCAGAATCCTTATGTCCAGTCCTCTTGGGACTATTTTTCTTATGAACTGAAATCTTTGAGTAACAAAGCAACTGTAGTCACTTCTCAAATCCTGCCTAGTCTAGAGATGTTAAAGGGGTGAGGAAATGGCCTTCATTAATTTGTGCTTGATGACTCTACTGTAAGAATTATTATCATTGTGGCACAGAGCAATTAACACCCTGAGCATAAAAGATATAACCCAATTTGCTGTGAATGCTGCACAGTGCTGCACTGCATTGTGCACATACATCACAAGAAATAGTGCTCTGCCCTATTTCCTGATACTCAGTACTTTCCTCCACCCATTATTTTATTTTTCCTATGGATTCAGTCCCCTGCTATTGAATATACCTATTGATTATAGTTATTCAATACCCACCTATTGAATATAACTATTCAATACCCTCTACCATCAATATAGAAGTATGCCATTTTTTAACACCTACAGATTTATATGAAATCAGATATAGCTGGAGTAAAGCAACTATTTTCCTTCAGTGATATGAATTTTTCTGATTCAGAAATAATGTTCTGTTTGCTTGCCAGATATCTTATAGAATCCTAGCCTGGTTTGGGTTGGAAGGGACCTCTGGAGCTCATCTACTCCAACCCCCCTGCAGTGGGCAGGGACATCCCCAACTAGAGCAGCTTGCCCAGAGCCCTGGCAAGCCTCACCTGCAATGCCTCCAGGGATGGGAACTCAACCACCTCCCTGGGCAATGTGTGCCAGTGTTCCACCACCCACGTGGTGAGGAACTTCTTCCTAACTTCTTCCTAATATTACAATATTTATTTTTCAGCTGATACTAGGACAAAACCTTTCCGCTGTTCAGATTGTGGAAGTATCTCTGAGCAAATATTTGTTAGCTTTACTCAAAATGTGTGTGGCTTCTTGACCATAGGCTAATCTGGACAAAGACTTCTGTGTATAAGGACAGAACAGGCTGTCTGCTGTGCCCATCCACTTCACTCAATATGTTGGAGAGTCCTTTCAGACTTATTTTTCAAAATAGTGTAGCTCCATGAATTAGCTGCACATTTCCCCACAGTTATTTATACTGTCTGAGGAGTCTTAATCCCATGCAGTTTGCTCCCTACTCTAAGACAGACATTATCAGTTTGAAGAACTATTACACCATTGAATCCAAGAGAAACTTGAGCTAGTATGCACATTGTACTCTGTACAGTGCATATTGACTAAAACGATATCCATCATTAGAGATGAAATACAAAGTAAGACTAGAGGTTCATAAGCAAGCTGCATAGGGAAGGATCATTGAAATCCATATACTCAGTACACTTAAGTGCCTATTCAAATGTTAAAGCTCAAAAAAAACCCCATGAATTACCATTCTCTGTTTTCTGAAAGAACTAAGGAAATACTAAATATAATGTCTAGTTTTCCAGTTGTAAGCTGTAGACATTAGAAGACATCAGTGATGTCTTCTAATGGTCAAACAAATTGTCCCTGTATTTCTAGAGATTCCTCTTAGCCCGTTGACTTTTACCACAGTTCTTCGTGCCTCTGTGTTGATCTCAGGATTTTAGCCCCTCTTGCACCATCAGTTGCAGGACTCCTGCCTAGTGTGAAGCAGGAAGTCAGCTTCTGCCCCTTCAGCCCCACTGGTGGAAGGATGTGGGCCACACCAGTCAAGTCATTACAAGAAAGAGTCATAACCTTCCTGCTTCTATTTGGAGACAAGTGAGTATTTTTCTGGTAGAATTAGAGATAACATTACAGGAATCTGACGGACGTATTTTGTTGTGTTTCCTAATATGTTTTTCTGTTCCTGATACCTGAAATCTTTCTGTGCCATTCTTCTGATTAGGGAGCAAAACAAGTTCCAGAGACATTATCTGAATATCTATTTTGAAAGGCTTGAGTATTTTAAAGAAACTGACATTTTCCTGGTTCTTTTTGATTTTAAAGTATATGGGCCAATTGCATGCATGCAGTAATTAAGGGGCTCAGAAATTGTTTCACAAGAAGGGATTTGTAGTTTTACTTTCTATCAAACACTTATTTTATTCAGCCAAAACCAATAGAGCTGAACTTACTCTAAACTGATAAAATCATTAAGAAGCAGTAGTAGTGCTTGAGCATTCACTCAGTGTGGCATCTATTGATCTGGTAGTAACCACTGAATATACAAAATACAATTTTTGTTTCAATTATTGGCCAAGTTGCTCTTTTTATGCTAGCAGCTGCCTTACTGCAATCCTGCCAACTGATTAAGCTCTGTTTCTCACTAAACTCTCTGCAAGAATAATTCATCCTAGCTCCTACTGATAGTGATTTACAAAACACTAGAACATTAGTTGGAAAAGTAGATGTGGATAATGATGGAGAGCAGTTCTTTTCCTTGGTAGCAATGTTTTAGAGGACCTTTCCCTTTCTCAGCTAGTAAAAACAAGAGTAAGACAAGACATAATGAGACAGACTCCAATGCTTTTGTAGGCATCCTCCCCTCTGTAATGAGTACCAGCCCTTCAGTCATGAGGCCAGAAGGTGGGTGGCCATACCTTGGTAGAAAAATGAATGCATTGGCCCATGACAGGTGTCCTACAAGCACTCACATTTCTCCTTTCACTGCATGGGGTATCAGCCCAAAATGTGCTGTCAAAACTTGGCTCTCACTGAACTATTTCTCCTGCCAAGATGCTTTAACTTTGTTTTGTTTTGTTTTAACTCTACATCAACCTAATCAGATGGCACCTTCCCGTGTGGAACTTTCCTTGCAAATATATTCTTATAATCTACAAATTACTTTTACCCTGTATGCCCCGATAACAATTGCATTACTATAAGCTGATAAACTCATTTCTTTAGTTGCTGCTTGTAGAATGGCTTGCTCGTTAAGATAAAAAGTAAATGAAGTGATGTAAAAGTCATATCTGATCGTACAATAATACACTGTGTGCCAAGCAGTTGGTGAGCTAAGGTTTACATAACCACTAGATGTTGCTTGAACTTTTGAGATATATTTCTATGTTCTTTTTTCCTCTCTGAACCCAACACAGGGGCAGAACACAGAACAAGTGTTAAGAAAAATACAATTGTTTTGACTAAAGTAAATTGAGATTAGAAGTTACTAGAGGGAAACAATCTACAGAAAGTGTTTGAAAGTCTTCATCTTGTAGATGCTTTCCTGTGGGGAAACTGTCACTCCTCTCAGGCTGGGAGGACACAGATCTGTAGGAGGAAATGTTGACTCTTTTCATATGCTACAGTATGCTTTGGCTGCTATTAATTCACTTAATGACACAGCTGATTGCTTTGTGAAATTGCTCTGTGCTCTCTTAGCAGTGGCAAACACCAGCCTGTTCTAGGGGCTGATCCAAGGCCAGCTCCAGATGATAGAAAAGACTCCCACTGTCTTTCTGAAATGCATATTTTCCCCCCAGACAGACAGAAGGCAGCAAAGCCCCTACTCCACAGCGTGTTGCTGTGCTGCATGGCCTCAGCTCTACAGAACAGAGCTCTGCCCACACCTTCCTCTCAGCAGGCATGAGGCTGCAAACAAGTCCTCTGGGAGAACATAGAGCAAGTGGAGCAAACCATCCGAGGCCATGCATCTCCTTACAGTTCCCTTCCTCCTTTTGCTGCCTGTATTCACACAACAAAAACAGTGGCTTCTAAAATAATTTCCAGCTTAATTGTAAACTGCAATGGCCTTTCTTCCCAACAGCATTGGACAAAAATGGAAATGAGGAATGGCTCATCTCTGGCCCATTTATGATTTCTTCTTTGTTTCTTTTTTTACATGTAAGATTCTTTAGTTTGGAGGAAAGATTGAAGGTTACTGATGCAGCATTCTAAAAGAAATTTTAGCTTCTTTAGAGAAGAGAAAATTTAATCACACAAACAGAGATGTTAGATTTCTTTTCCTTTCTTGACAAATTCATTGGAGACTAAGACTCCCCTCTGGCTTCACAAGTATCTCCCTGTATTATTGACAACTGAGCAGTTTTCTCACATACCAATTTGCTCAGATTTCTTCCTTTATCTGCCTCCTTGCTAATAGTTCCTAAATCAGTGAGCCTTTGCCCTTTTGACAGTGCATAGAGTCTTCTTGCACTAACTGCACGGCCTAAGGTATGGAGAACAATCCAGCTGCAGTAGGAATCTCCTCCACCCTATCTTATCTTATGGCTTAAATCAGACATTCAGCATTCTCAATTATCACACACTCACAGACAAGGGGTTTTGTACAGTGCTTTATCTTCATAGAATTTAATAAAATAAGTGCATATAATTGAGGTGTTAAAAATACCAATCCATAATCCATCCAATTACTTTAAAGTACCATATCAAATACATTTTCCTGTTAGTTGTGGAAGCAAATATCTCAGTATGTAGCCATGACTATCTATGTAGCCTATAATGAGGTCTAATACAAAACAGATATTCCTCAAATATTTCATTAAATAATGTGACTAATACATCCTGGCTGAACAGACTTAGTTTAGCTCAACCCTACTGTTATGCCTTCTTCAAAATTCTCATTAGCATCGATGGGAATTATAGCAAGAGCAGATAAATCAATCTCTCTTTATGGGACAGATAAATAATGCTTTGGCTTTATATTTCTAGTTAATAAATGCAATCAAATTACTTAAAATATAAACACTCAAAGCCTGTTCTGTGCCCTCAGGGAACCTCTTTGACTATCCCAGTGCAGTAAAGCTGCATATACCAGGATATATTCCACAAATACAGCCAAAAATATATGGGTGTATAAGACTAAACAGCTTAGAAAAATTGTACTGTCAATGATGTGATTAAGTGAAATTGTATGTATATTTTTCAAGTCTTCAGAATAGTTGAAGTTTTAACTTATTTCAAATTTTTAAGTTAAAATCTCTTCATATTTGGAAATTTTGTACAACCTTGTAAAGTTAAATACTATGTCACTGTAATTTATTTTTGTTGTCATATATTGGCACATGCTCATTTATATATGAAGTGTACTGTTTATCAATTGCTTCTAAGGCAGCAATAAAAACATGAAAGTTGTTCTCATTTTCCTGTCACAGCTGTCATTTCTATCCACTATAATTTTTTATTTTATTTTAATATTTTTAATTCTATACCTAACTAAAAAAGATGGCATACTGAGTTTTTTGCTGTATATCTTCCAGTGCTCAGTCAACACATAGGCTATTCTTGCCTGTATAGCTACAAAAATTTGGTATTACACTGTCCAGAAGCACTAAGAAGAGATTACCACTTCAGTGCAGCCAACAGTATGTCAGAAAGTGAATGGGAACAAAAAGTTGGACCTCAAAGTCTGCAGGCAAGGAGAATGCACAAGCTCTCTGGGCAGCCTGTTGCAGTGCTCCATCACCTCAAAGGACACTTCTTCCATATCTTTAGGTGGAACTTCCTGTGTTCTGGTTTGTGCCCATTACTCTTTGTCTTATCACTGGGCACCACTGAAAAGAGACTGGCCCCATCCTCTTGACACTTGCCCTTTAGGTATTTATAAGCATTGGTAAGATCCCCTCTCAATCTTCTGTTCTTCAGGCTAACCAGTCTGAGGTCTCTCAGCCTTTTCTCCTATGAGAGATGCTTCATTCCCCTAATCATCTTTGTAACCCTCTGCTGGACTCTCTCCAGTAGTTCCCCATCTCTCTTAAACAAGTGAGCCCAGAACTGGTTGCAATTCTGCAGATGAGGCTTCACTAGGGCAAGGTAAGAGAGGGAGGATAAACCTCCCTCAACTTACTGGTCCTCCCAGTTTTGTATCATCAGAAAACTTGCTGAGGGTACACTCCATCCTGTCATCCAGATCATTAATGGAGATGTTGAACAAAAGTAGACCCAGTACTCACCCCTGGGGAATGCTCCTACCTACAGGCCTCCAACTAGGCTCTGAGCCACTGAACTCTATCTTCTCTGAACAAGCCTCTGAACTCTGTCTTCCAGCCAGTGCTCAATCCGCCTCACTGTCCACTCATCTAACCCTCATTTCCTAGTCTTACCTATGAGGACGTTATGGGAGACAGTGTCAAAAGCCTTGCTGAAGTCAAGGTAGACAACATCCATTACTTTCTACTGTTTCCACTACCTAAGTATATAACAGTGGAAAAATGTATTTTCCATACGTCAAGGAGAACTTTTTCTAGGAAATGCAGTCATCTATCATATCTACATCAACTGTAAAACAGAAAGCATGTGACCAGTGGGCATAACTGCAGGAGCTTCCTACAAATATTCAATTTATTTTCTTCCTTGCTGGTCTGAGGAATATAAATGTAAAGGCAATACTGATAGTAAACTGAGCTAGAAACAATAAATTTTGCTTTATACAAAGGCATCCTGAGTTAGAACAGAACGAATTCTAGTCAGTGGTTTTACTTAGCAGCTAAAGCTCTTCTCAGTACCTCACTTTCTGAAATTAACAGTGTGTTTTTGCAGACAGTGTCTGCTTCTAGCAGTGATAAGACCTAATGTTTAGAGTTACTACCAACCATTGGTATGCACATCAAGGTCACTGCTAAGTCTTCTGTCCCACGTTGGGGACTGCAGAGTAAAAGGCTGCACCTGCAGGAATGAGCAGACAGTTCAGGTGACCCTAAAGTGACCAACTAGGTATTCCATTCCATATATGTCATACTCAGTGTAAAGCTGAGGGATCACAAGGGTCAGGCTTTCTTCTTCAATGGCTGGTATTCAAGGAGGAATCTGTCTGCTCTGCCTTTGATCTTGATCCGTGTGGTCCTGAATCCAGTTCCAGGATCCAGCTCCTCAATATGGTTCCTGTCTGCTGCTGAGTCCACTTTGTGACTTCTGCCACAGTATCAGTAGTGATAGTGACATAGTTGCCATTGGGTAGTGTGTGTGAAGTCAGTATGGGTTTGTATATAATTTTAATAAAGTAGTTTTCTTTTTTTCCAATCCACGAGTCTCTCTCTCTCTCTCTCTCTCTCATTCCGTTTCCCTTCCCATGGGAGAGGGGAACTAATAGAGAGCTTCTGTCAATTGGTTAGTGGCTGGCCAATCTCTAACGATGGTCTCTGTAGTAAAGTACTAGAGGAAATACACAGAGTTCCAAAGAACATAGGGAAGACCCTGGACATTGACCACACCTAATGTAAAATAAGAACAAATGTATGTAGTGAAGAGGGTTTGTTTGCTTTGTATAGTTACTACAAAGATGGACTATTTTCTTGATAGATATCCTTTGGTATTTGCTTGTGGCATGAGCCTTTCTTTTTGTTCACAAACAAATTTTACCCATCCACCTTTTTTTCCTTTCATTCTAGGATGAAATAGACTTGTTGCCACCCTTTCAGGAATGAATGCAACCTGTGGATCATGGAAAAACTCAAGCAGCTGGAGCACAATGTCACTCCTCCATCTCTGGCCAGCTGATCTATATGGCATTGTGTTGTGCCAGGTTCAGGAGGGACACAGGGGGCAACACACACTGGGAATTACTGGGGNGTGCTTGGAAAAGGCGCTGAGGAGGAGCATGGATGGAGCCCTCCCTGGAGCTTCGTTCGCCAAGCCTAGCCACAACGACGACCTGAAAGCAGTAACTCTCCACCCCGATTAGGAATGTATTCTCAGCTGGTACCAACTAACCCATTTGCACCTGTACAAGACAAAAGAAAAGGGAAGGAAAAAAAAAGGAAGAAAAAAATGAGACTGATCCAGCTAACAGCTGAGAGGCTGTTGCTGGTTGCTGGGACCCTCTCACAGCAGCTTGGGTGGCTGAAATGGGCTGGGATGCCAGCAGCAAAAGCCTTATGTCTTGAATATTATTGATGTTAATTTTTGGATTAAGGCTTTAAAGATGCATTGAAGCAATTTTAAAGTAACTCTGGATTGGCACTAAAGCAAACTCCTGATGCAAGCACCTTGAAACTGTATAGTCCAGCTCCAGTTCAGAAATTCTAATATAATTTCTTAAAAATTTCATTCCTAATTCCCTCAGTGCCTTCAACCTTCTTAATGCAAAGGGCTCTGTGCTACACTCATTATAATTCAGGCTGCTTTATTAAATAAAACACTATACTATCCCCATTACTTGTAACCAGAGTAATGTCTGCCACTTGGCAGCTAAATATATCTGCCTGATAGAAAATGTAAAATCACAAATCCTTTTCTCCAGCCAGCAAGCTGTTTCCTGATGAGGCTTTCAAAACAGAAATTTACTTCTGCTTCATTGTACAAATATCCATAAGCTGCATTTTCCAGCATTTTCATCAGCCAGCTGATGCAGCCCTTCAGAGGCTTTTGGATTTGCTGCTTAACACAACTAGATATGGATTCCAGTGTGGTGTTTTTATCTCCTCTGAAGCCATTTACTGTGCCATGAAGTAGTAAGTCAGCAGGGAGGCATGGGAAATTGTTGGCTTATTGAAAATGTTTCCCAGCAATTCTTGTGTCTCTTTCACTCAGCTGGGGATCAAACAAAAAGTAACACAGCTCCTAAGGCTGCTCAGACAAAACCTGGGGGCATATTACTCTGTCTGTTCCTCAAAGCTTCCAAACACTTCCTTGCAGTTACTTCAGCAAGGATTTGCACTATCACTTAACTGTGATTTCAGCTCTGTGCCTCTGAAATATGGCAGATAAATAGCTTTTTGGAGCTATGCAGTATGGTTATTTGGCAGATTTTACATGGCTTAAATTAAATCTTTGAGAAAGAAAAGATGGGATTTTATTCTCAAAAATGTCCAGGGGGGATACAGAGCAGAAGCAGCATCAAAGTCTCAAGGATGATACAATCAAAAAGCCTCAACTTTGGGTACTTTTTGCAGTTTTAAGAATTTATCGTCCAGATTATTGTCACCCTGAAAGATAATTACGTTCAAACTGGCAGTTCCACATAAAACAAACCAGGAGGGATTTTTTCACAGAATTAATGTGTTTTGCTTTTGGATTATTTTAACAGGGTATGAGAGCAGTTGCAAGGGTCCCTTGGATTTATTAATTATGTTAACAACAGATTTTGGAAATGAGGACATTTTTCCTATTGCTTATCCTGTCTATAACAATAAGAGGCTAGAGACACTGTGGAAACTATACATTTATTATTATTATTATTTCTAACTGTATGTGTCAGGCTGTGAAGATTGTGAAGCTCTTTGCCAAAGACCTTTCCCTCTTGACATACATGAAGACTGAGGGCAGGACACAAATCCAATCTACACAGGCAAAAAACCTCTCTATGCTGCCCTGACCACAGCAGTGTTAGCTGTAGAAACATAGCAGTGGAAAGATGAAGAAGTGGATATAACCATTAATAAGAGAGATCTACTGAGCACAGAGAAGGATGATGTGGAGTTTATATGTGTTTATATATAAATATGGTTTTATTATGGATATTCATAATTATTGTGGATATATAATATATGAATATGGGTGAGCATACTTCCTGGTTTCTGAAGATTGGCAATTCCCCTCTGAGAATAAACATCAATATTTTGTCAAAATGGGAGGGAAGGGGAAAAGAAGAAAGGCCCATGCATGAAAGGAAATAAGCTGGGATTTCCACATATTTCATTTTAAGAATTTAGCATCAGGTTCAGCAGCTGTTCTTTAACTTGATGTGTAATGAAACCAGGTTGTCCTAATTCTCAAGCCTAAGTCTGATGTCCCTTTCTCCTTAAAAGGTATATATTTTGCTTCAATAATTTGCAAAACGAGTAGGATATGTAGAATGTCCAGCCCTTCCCTTGTATGCTGTGTGTAGGACAACAATGAGAATGACTAGACAGTTAGGTGAGATGGAATGCTATTAAATTCTTATAAAAATGAAGTGCAAAGCTAGTTGCAAAATATATGAAGCATACATAGAGATTGATCTAACACTGTTACAGAAAAAAAGGCAGAATAATATCATCAGTCTTCCAAACTTTCTCATATTTTTCTATTTGAGTGGTTTGAATTCTTTGCCATTGTAGGGTGTTGTTAACTTTGTTACATTATCCAAATAGAGGAGGTAAGTAATAAATCATTCAAGACTATCTTAAAGATTACAGCCAGTGTTTTGTGGCTCCAGCTGATACTGAAGAGAGCATCAGTAGGAATAGGTGTTAGCAGCATTGATTTCTTCCTTTACTACTGAATAAAGCTTGAAGATCACTAAATCAAACATTTAAGCTGGCAGTACAGAAGATGCTGTTTGGGATCATGATTGTAGCCTTTGATTCCACTGAACACACGTCAGTAAATTCCAGCTAAAATCCACTCAAGTGTTCAAAGCACTGAAGATGGGATGTGATATTCACTGATGCATCATGTATTTGCTGATACAAGTAGAAGTTGTTTTACACTTTAGGTGAACTTCACCTAGATCATTGCAGAATGACTCATGTAGTGTGGATATCTAACAGAGTCCTTCATGGAAGAAGCTGTCTTACTTGACTATAAGAGGCATCTCTACTACTAGCTCAGATTAATATCCTTGGTGCAGATATTTCAAGTTACAATTCAGGATTCATCTTACCATCTATTGTAGAGGGGAATAACCACTTTTTACCCCAAATAGGAAGGCACAGTGTGAAAATCACTTGGGGTTTTCTGTGGCCCCTGGTGCCATAACTGTGCCCACAGCAGAGGGAGCATTAAACTCATTGCCCACGGGAAAGTGTGGGGAGTGATACCCATGTTCCTAGAATCCTTGTATGGGTAGCATGAGCTCATTAGCCTTCTGGCAGTCATCCTAGGAGAGGGACAACTCTGATTCCAAACCCGGGCAGATGGAGCTCCTTTAGCCCTGTGAGGCCTTCCAGCTAAGAGAAGGACACTCTAATAAAACCTCCATCCTAAGGACTTGGCTGCCAGCGTCCAAGCTTGCTAGGCCCTATGAAGTACTGAAAAACTAGAGGTAAATAGTTTATGATGCTGTTAGACAAGGGAAGGAGGAATGACAATTTTGTAATGAAATTCTATGATACACATTTCTAGTTAATAACTCTCTTCTTAAAGTCTTGATCTATGTTTGGAAATTCCCTTGCTTCCAGATGTGCTCAATCCTAATTTACCTATAGACATTAATACTAGTGCTCTCACTGTGCCATAATCTAGTTAATCTGATTCTAACAGATTAGCAGATCTAGATAGCTCTGGACTCATTAGATTAATGGAGGGAGGTGGGAGGGGCTGGGGAAAGGAAATAAACAAACAAACAAGCAAGGGCAAGCTTTTTCTGTATTAAGGAAAGAATCAGTCCATTGTGGGACATAAGGATTCATAATTTTTCTTAACATATATTCCATATCCCTTTCTTTCTCACGGTACCTTGAAACTTAGATGACTGCTCCCGAAGTAAAACCACATTACACTTGCTAATTTATCTGCATAACGTAAAATACAAATATACTAAATATCTAAGTTTATTTTGAATGTATATATTTGTCTACTAACAGTGTCACAATCTATAAATAGCTATATAGCTATTTATAGTCTCTATATTGCTATCTATAAATAGCTATATAGAGATCTCATGAGGAAAAATAAATTAGATGCTTGAACTATTCAACTTAAAACTATTAGAAGTAATTGCCTGCTTGACTTATTTTAATGAAGGGATTGGTTCATGAAAATATTTATTTTTGTCTTTTTTAAGCAGGTCCTGGTGGAGGAGTCATTGAAGGTATCAACATATTTATTAAGCAAATATTTTTTTCACTGTTTTTGATATATTCTTGGCAATAATTTCAGTGATGAGGTTAAATGATAATGCCAGAAATTGCTGTGTGATAAGAGTGTTTCCTCTCTAAGATGCCTGCAAATAGCTCCAGTTTAAAAGTTGCTTACTTTGCCAAGCTTTCCCTGGCCCGTTTGAAGTGGATGTGCATCTTGGATTTGCTGAGATCACCTGTTCTAGTGCTTTGCATAAGCTTCTCTGGAAATTCCCCTGATACATTCAGGACCTTTGTGTTAAGAGAAACTCTTACAATTAAGCTTTAATTGCCATTTTTCTATCTTCTGTGTACGTGAGAGTAGAACATATAGAGTTGTACAAGTTTGCATACTCTGTTTTCAGTTACACCATTGGGTCATGAATCTGATCATTTCCCAAGTTTGGGCCATACCAAGCTCCAGGGCTTTGGTGTGACACTACATGTAAGAAGAGGGCTAATTACAACACAGTAAACTGACCTAGTAAGAGAAAACAGATCCCTTAATCCTGTAAACACATGGATCAGTTAATTGCTGACAGTGGTTGTTATGCAGGAGGTGGAAGCAGGGTATGTAGTTTCCATTTAGTTTCCATTTAACCATTCCAATTTAATACATGACATCTCACACAAGTGAAGCAGCTTGCCCAGAGTCCTAAATCTAGGAGATGTCTGTAGTCCTGTACACCTGCTCATTGGGAACCCAGGGAGGCACACACTAGGGACCTTTGGAGGACAAATGTGCAGGGATGAGGATGTTTTCCAAGTAAGAAACATACTATCTCAGTGTTCCTGCTATGAAAATCACTGAACGTGGCTATAGCTCTCTGTACCAGACACTGTGTAGCAAATAGCTATAGGAAAATCCCAGAAAGAAACAGGAAATCAAAGGTCTTCTGGAGAAATAATGGAGAAGACAGGATATTCCTGGGTTTCTGAACTTGGATAACAAGTGTGGTCCCAAAAGCAGCATCCCAACATCCTGTAGAAATGCTGCATAGAAAAGGCAAAGTGAATGCATTATGACAGGGTTATTACATGGAAGATTCCTTTTTAGGGGCAGCCTTTAAAAAAGCCCTAGCTCTTGGAATCTCATTTATACCAGGAGGAACAAATATGGAGTTTGTCCAGAACAGATAAAAATCACACATCAGTTGGAATGACTGTCTGTAGTATTAGGCTAAGAAAGACTAGCAGATCAGTACAGTCTTCCCCTGAACTTACACATCACTTTTAACAAGTCTGTCCTCTCTGTAAATGTTTATTTTCAGCTTTGTAATGTTTAGTTATAATGCATTCCTTGGGCTTAGGTATTAGGGACTTGTTAGTGTTAATATTACTACAACAGAGACAGACAGTGAATTTTGGTTTTCCTCTGATTAACAGAGAGCTGCAAAGCAAATGGAAAATGAAATGGAAAATATTCTGTTTAATTTTTAATTGTATTTGGAAAATTATTTTTGTGTGTGAATATATAGTTATTTTTTGTACTGAGTGACTCCAAAGCCTATGGTATCATTTAGTGCATAGCTGTGTCTATTAATGCTAGGAACTCTACTTACAGAGCATTAGCCACCTCATTACACATTCATTAAGAGAACAGGCAACATCACACATCTTCCTTGATAAATGACATATGCCTTGGGAAAGATCCTATCAGATGTGGGAAATGTAGGACAGATGTCCAGGAGCTGTTCTGTGAGCAGCCTGTGGCACTGATTTAAACTCCACTAAATTGTATTAGCAAGTAGGTTTGCTATTGCCAAAGAGAAATGAAACTTTGAGAGTCAGACAACTATGACAATATCGAGAGCAACAGTGTTTATATGTGAGCAGGAAGAGAAGCAATTACATTTCCAAAAGGAAGAAATGTATGCAAGCATCGTGGAAGCCAAGGTTTGACCTTATAGAAACACAACAGAAATAATCTTCTTGACAATCTGTAGCTGTACTAGCTTTACAGAACTCTGTAGTGAGAGAATGAAAAAACTGTGCTCTTTATTTTCTGTCCTTGAGGCTAGAAGAGTTGGCTCAAAACACAGCCATCTACTGGTTAGGATGATTCTTTTGAGCTTACATTTAGAAATACCTCATTTTAATTGTGTTCCTGAAGCTGAATGCCTCCACATATAATGGAGCTACACCACAGGCTCTGTCCCCAGTGTCCACATTACTTGCATTAAATAAATACTTTTCTACCTGCGTTGTGAAATACTGGGATCTTCATGGTTTTAGGACCCTCAGCCCCTTTTGCATAAAAAAAGTACTAAATTTCTGAGAAAGATTTCCCTTCCCAGAGCAGGAAGAAGATAGCCTGATTCATGATGTATTTCAAGGTTTCAGTGCTGCTTGTTATGCCAGCAGTGTCCAGCCACGAGCTCAGTTGCTGTCTAGACACACTCAGGATATTCCAGTTTCAAATAGGTGCTACAAAAATGGACTTTTAAACATAATTCTGCTAATTTAAAACTGCCTGCAATCTTAAAATATCTGGTGCAGAAAGCTACTGTTCACACACACAGAACAACTACAATTTTCTTTCGCCCTGAAAGAGGGGGTTTTATTTATTTATTTGCTATTGTTGTTCAGAGTATGGCTACTGTAGCCATGGCAACAGTGGGTGCCTAAGAATGAAGTGTTGGAGATGCAGCAACCATGCCAGAAATGCCATATCTATCAGGATAAAAGATTGCTTTAAGACATTTAAGTTACAAAACCAAAGTCACTTTGAGGGTATTTTAACTGATACTATTTTTAATCCAGGAAAGGCAAGGTGATCTCCTCAGCAAGACAAGGGAATGAAAAACAAACCTAAAGCAAACCAATCAACCAAAGAACCAACCCACTTTGATTCAATTCCTATCTGCATTCCACTTTCTAGGACCTTGATTAGTGTATTAGAATTTAAGCATTCAGTTTAAAAAATAGAAGCGTGGGGTTTTTTTCCTTTCTTTCTACTTTAAAATGGCAAATATTTTTAAAATTTCAGTTTCAATAAAATGTAACAACATGAATGTCTTTGCAGATATCTTAATATGAAGATCTGAAGGAAGGGAGGAAGGCCTGTTCCCTCTGCACCTAGCCATATATTCATGGGCTCCCTTTCCATCCCACTTGGAATTTAGGAGCAAGGACAATACCAATTCTCCAATTCAATGAGGATTTTTCTCTTCTGTTCAGTACATACTGCTTCAGTCTCTCAGGCTCTATTACCCTTAGAATCAGAATGATGATATAGACAGTGTACTAAAATCTTCTGTACTACCTAATATAGCTCCATATAGCCTCACATGTACGTTGGGTTTGGACACCTGCAGGGAAATGCCACATTGTCAGAATGATAAGGTAAGTTTGGGTTTACTTACAAACTTCCAATGCCATTGCCACATGATGTGGGGTCTCACACGGGAGAGGATCCCTTGGCTTACTTGATTGTGAATCACATGGCATAGACACAACACATCTCGGTGCACAAAGTGCCTGATCCATGCATCCATCACAGAGATGAGGCTTCATCTTTCCCCTTTGGCCAAGTTTACAGAGCCTACAAGATTGTATCTACACTGTAGGGGCAAATTAAGTTTGGAATTGAGACTAGATTTTAGTTTATGTACAAAACTTAGGTATGACCTTAAATTTTACTTATTTTTGCTTATTTTTAGTAGAATTAACCCCACTGTGAAGCATACAAACCTCAGCCTTCATTGCTACAGCAAATGTGCCTAGCAATTCCTTTTCCTTCTGCCTAAGCACACAATGTGCAGAAGGATGATCTGTGGGATTCCCCTTCCATACTGCGTGTAGCACTTGAGCTGCAGTGCAGAACAAATACTGCCAGTGTGCTGTGCTCCAAGAAAGAGCATTGCCTTGTCTTTGAGTTTGTCACCTTTCTCCATACCCAAGCACATTATGCTTTTCCAGCAATGTTCTTTTCTCTGTCTTGTCTAGTTTCAAAGATGTTCAGAATGCTCAAACGTTCCTAGTGAACTTGTGATCAGCTGATGCAAAGTCATCAGAGCCTGAACAAGAGAGTAAGTCCCTGAAGGACCCTGGAGGTGGAAAAATGTCATTTGTACAAGATTCCAGTACACCAAGCCTTCATGCTATGTTTATATTCTAAAGAGGTAACTCTTCTTAATTGAAGTTCAAGTAGTTTTTAATTGAAGGGCTTCTGCAGCTTCCTTCCCTGAAGGAATTGTAGCAAGATAAGCCATGCAAAGAAATCTGAGTGGCTTTGTGTAGCAAAGGAATGAATATTTCTCCTTAAGCCATAGTATGTTCCTTGCAGTGATTGTGGGGATGATTTTTTTTAGTCTAATATTTATGTCCAAACACCTTCTATTGCAAATGAGTTTACAGAATGTCAGGATTAACTAACCAGCAGCTTTGATGATTTCAGCAGAGAAATCAGGCTTTACGAAAGGTTAAATACAGTATATTCTGCCAAGTGGCAAGTAAATATAAATCAATACACAGACAGACCTAAATTCTGTATATATTTTATATTTTATGAGATGATTCTCCACCTGCAAGCCAACAGTGCCATCCACTGATTTTTGTGTGTTTTCGCACATATTATTGAAGACCTTCTAACACAACAGGTGATTCTGAAAGTGTTTTTAAGGATGCCTTTATACTGTTTGCTTAAGAGAACAGAATCCTTTTGAATAGAGGGATAAATAACATAGAAAAAAATCTATTTCATAGTCTAGTGGAGTTTTTAATAGACTTGATCCTCACATTTACGGAGGGCTTATTTGGTTTTGCAGGAAGCTGACTTTTATTAGTTGATTCCTATCCTCACCTACCAAAAATTCTACTGTTAAACAAAAACATAAAGATTGGATAGAATAGAAGATCCTGGTTAGAAAAAATTGACCCTTATTCTTTTACCAAATCACCTGACTTTGTGCTACTGTGGATCACTGTTTCAACTGGTATGTGTTACATAGAGGGCACCCAGAGGTCAAACTCACCTGTACAAAACCACTCAAAGGTTGTAAATACTCACAGTCAATTATTCTTTGAAGACAAAGTGTCTTGATCAAAAATATATCTACTTCCATACTATAAATGGAAAGGTCATTAGCACTCCCAGAATTAGAGCAGTTTATTTATTTACATATTTATTAATTAAATAAAGCAAATAATAAGGCAAAGATGCAAGCTCCTTTTATAGTTACATTATACCTGCATAGTTACATTGAGGCTGCTGTATTGTTAGCATTGCTCTGCGTAGCCCACAGTGAACTGCACTGTGATACAGTTGTAGGCTCTCATATGCATGCTTACACTCTTACATTTTCCTGAGGCTGCAATGTTAGTTGCCTCTTGCTCTTATTTCCATAAGATCTTGTCACATGTACATTTNGCCCAGGAGCCTGTGGAGTCTCCTTGTCTGGAGCCATTGCAGAGCTGCCTGGACACATTGCTGTGTGAGCTGGTCTAGGTGATCCTGCTCTGGCAGGGGGATTGCACTAGATGATCTTTCTAGGGCCCTGCCAACCCCTGACATACTGGGATACTGGGATACTGTAGAGGGATATTCTTTTTCTCTAGTTAATGACACTTGTAGCAATTGTCTTCCCAAGAATCACTTCTTAATTGCTTGTTAGACATTTGATAACTTTTATGTTGTTCAGATAAAAATGTTTTGTATGTCATAGCAATAAATTTGAGTCTTCTAAATTTGAAATAGAATAGCTCAATTTCAAAATATTCTATAAACAAATCGCGTTGGAATAACATATTGCTGGGGGAAGGAGGAGGAATAACATGAACCTCCTCCCTCCCTAGAAACCAAGTGAATCACTTTCAGTTGTAGTAACTGTTTTTCTGCAAACCTCAGCAGCAACAAGCAGGTGGCACTGCATGATCATTTAAGAGGGCAGTGTGANTGTGTGAGCTGCTCTAGGTGATCCTGCTCTGGCAGGGGGGTTGCACTAGATGATCTTTCTAGGGCCCTGCCAACCCCTGACATACTGGGATACTGGGATACTGTAATATCTGAACACCTCCTTCACAGGATGTCTCTCTTTCCAAAGATCAGGTGTGCATACAGACTGTGGAAGCAAGGGCTGGGACATGAGTTCCTCCTTTGCAGAAATGTCACTGAGAGAGCTGAAGTGCTTTAATTTAAAAAATATTTATCTTAATACATTGTTGTCCTTCAGGTTCCACTCATCCACAAATTAATTGCCTTTAGCCTACATAATGTGTTTCTTTCTGCACTGGCAGTAAAGGATAATAATTTTTTCACAGTCTTCTTCCCTGTTAAACCCAAATGACAGATGAAAACACTTTAAATTCTCAACACTCCCACCATCATACCCTGGTGTTTTTCATATTCATTTCTGAGTATAAAGTGTTTCATATCATTTTAACAGAAAAAGAAAACTCTTCTAAGTAAGAGCAAGAGACAAAAAGTACAAGAACAAATAACTGGGGCTTGAGGAAAGAGGGAAGTCTCAGGGTATACAAAGAGGCATCAAGGAAGGAGACTAGGAAGGGATTTCTTGGGAACAGGAAGAGAAATACAGTGCTATTTAAAAGCTGCAGCACTGAGAGCTTCTGTGGCTTTGGTGCTGTGCTCTGGTGTTTTCCTTAATGCTCCACTTCCTGGAGTTGGATTGTTCCATGAAATTTTGCATTTGCAAGGTAAAAGGGAGAAAAAATTGATTCAAAAGCTTTAAAGTATATTTGAATAGCAGTAGCTGTTCTAAAGAAATTGTTAGCTTAGCCATATTTATTTATTTAGAAACAGAAGAAAATAATATTGAACAGTAAACAGGCCCATATAGCCTTTGGTAAGTGTCATCCTGCTGACATTGCTGGCTATACTAACAGGGAGACTGATTTCCAATTTCATCACTAGATTTTCAATTTGTTATCTAAGTCTAGCTTCACTTAATTAGTTTGCTCTGTCAATAAATGTTAATGAAAACCCATGACCCTGCACTGTTTATTTCCCCAAGATGCTCTTTTGCTGATCAAAACATTCAGAAAAGCCTAACAAAGACATGTGTAAAGAAAAAAACTAAAAGGTATGCACTTTGTGATCAGAATCACACAAACCTTCACAACATTTTTCACAGCTTAACTGGCCCCTTATGAAAGTGTAGCTGATGGAGTCATAATCAGTGATATCCTACCCACAGGGGGTTTTTCTGTTCAACCAATCATCCACATACTTGCCTTTATACAAACACTTAAAGCTTATTTGATTAAAAGCTAAGTTGGCTAGTTGATATATAAATATATATATATTTTTTTTTTACACTGGAGCTATCACCCTGATTTGCATGGCTGATATAAATAGTTTGTAATTATTTTGGTAAACTCTTATGAAAATGGAGTTTGTACAAGTGGAAAAAACTGATAACTGTGTCCTCATTTAGATCACAGTTTGGGCCAAAACTATCAAAATATTAGATTCATGATACAGTAAATGTTCTCTAAAATGAATTTAGGTTTATTTTAACGTTCTATGGAAAAGCTTTTGATTGAAACAAAGTATTTATCAGTGCTAAATAGAAAGATTTTCCTGGGGATTAATCTTAATTTAGGTTCTAATTACTGTGCTGTGTCACAGATGTCTCTCGCAGTGCTTTGCCCATATCCAGTTCCCTATTCAGGCAGCACTTCCTCTGGTTCATAGCTGTGAGTTCACTGAGCCTCACCAAGGGTAGCTGTAGCTCTGCAGAACATGCACCAGATATTATTGTGTGCAAGACAAACTTTTACCAGCCCTGTGGAGCCAGCCCAGCCCAAGGCAAATTCTGCAATGATGATTAAAAAGACTTTATATGCACGGGAAAAATGGGTGTTGCTTCACAGTATCCCAGTATGTCAGGGGTTGGCAGGGCCCTAGAAAGATCATCTAGTGCAACCCCCCTGCCAGAGCAGGAGCACCTAGAGCAGCTCACACAGCAATGTGTCCAGGCAGCTCTGCAATGGCTCCAGACAAGGAGACTCCACAGGCTCCTGGGCAGCCTGGGCCAGTGCTCTGGCACCTGAACTGCAAACAAGTTCCTCCTCAGCTTAATACTAAACCTCCTGTGCTCCAGCTTGCTCCCATTCCCTCTTGTCCTACCATTGGATGCCATGGAGCAGAGCCTGGCTCTCTCCTCCTCACACTCACCCTTCACATATTTCTAAGCATTGCTGAGGTCTCCTCTCAGTCTCCTCTTGTCCAGGCTGAAGAGACCCAGCTCTCTCAGCCTGTCCTCCTAGGGCACATGCTCCACTCCTTTCAGGATCTTGCTGGCCCTGGGCTGGACTCTCTCCAGCAGCTCCCTATCCTTCTGGAGCTGAGGGGCCCACAACTGGACACAGCATTCCAGGGGAGGCCTCACCAGGGCAGAGTAGAGGGGAGAAGAACCTCTCTGGCTCTGCTGGCCACGCTCCTCTGAATGCATCCTAGGATGTCATTGGCCTCTTGGCCACAAGGGCACATTGCTGCCTCATGGGCATCCTCCTAGCCACCAGCACTCCTAGAGCTTTTTCCCCAGGGCTCTTCTCCAACAGATCAGTTCCCAGTCTGGACTGATCAATGGGCTTGTTCTTTCCCAGATGCAGTACTTTACATTTACCCTTGTTAAATTGCATTAAGTTTCTCCCTGCCCATCTCTCTAGCCTAATCAATGTTAACACCAAAAGACTGGAATCACACAGCTCATGTATTGGCTTGTCAGCTGAGAGTGTATGGCTCTGGATTGTGAAGCCATCTTACGTCTGCTCTTCCTAAAATAAGTCCAGAAGAATTCAGTGCCAGCCCTTACAGCTTTATGTGTCACCATGCAGGCAGAGCAGAGAAGATCTGTTACCAGCAAGGAAGCAAAAAATCCTTTTGCTCTGCCAGCAGGACTGTCAATCTTATGGGGAAGGCATTTTGACAGCTCTCTACTGCTTAAAGGAGTGTGGTTGTTCCCCCTCAGCCTCACAGCAACTTGTTTTAGCAGTGTGCTGAGGCACCTCCCTGCTTCAGTTATGGATTTGATGGGTGGACTGTTCAGTGGATAAGGAACTGGCTGGCTGACCACATCCAGAGGGGAGGGGTCAATGGCTCGAAGTCCAGCTGGAGATCAGTGCCAAGTGGTGTCCCTCAGGGCTCTGTGCTGGGGCCTGCACTGTTCAATATTTTTATAAATTATATGGCCAGCAGCATTGAGTGCACCAGCAGCAAGTGTGCAAATGACACCAAGCTATGGGGTGCTGGGGATAAGTTGGAGGGGCAAGATGTCATCTAGAAGGACCTGGACAAGCTGGAGAGGTGGGCCCAGGTGAACCTCATGAGCTTCAACAAGACCAAGTGCAGGGTCCTACACCTGGGTCAGAACAATCCCCACTATCAATCCAGGCTAGGGGATGAGATGATGGAGAGCAGCCCTGCAGAAAAGGCCTTGGGGTGCTGGTGGCTGAGAAGCTGGCCATGAGCAAACAGTGCACGCTGGCAGCCCAGAAGCACAATGGCATCCTGGGCTGCAGCAAGAGAAGCGTGGCCAGCAGAGCCAGAGAGGTGATTCTGCCACTGCACTCTGCTCTGCTCACACCTCCTCTGCAATACTGGGTCCAGTTCTGGAGCCCTCAACACAGAAAGGACATGGAGCTGATGGAGCAGGTCCAGAGGAGGCCACGAGAATGCTCAGGGGCTGGAACACCTCTGCTCTGAGGACAGGCTGAGGGAGCTGGGATTGTTCAGCCTGGAGAAGAGAAGGCTTCAGGGGAACTACTAGTGACCTTCCAGGACCTAAAGGGAACTTCCAAGAAGGCTGCAGAGGGCCTGTTTGCAAAGGCCTGCAGTGAAAGGACAAGGGGCAATGGTTTTAAACTGGAGAGGAGGAGATTTAAATTGGACATTAGGAAGAAGTTGCTCCCCACGAGGGTGGTGGAACACTGGCCCAGGTTGCCCAGGGAGGTGGTTGAGTTCCCATCCCTGGAGGCATTGCAGGTGAGGCTTGCCAGGGCTCTGGGCAAGCTGCTCTAGTTGGGGATGTCCCTGGCCACTGCAGGGGGGTTGGACTAGATGAGCTCCAGAGGTCCCTGCCAACCCAAACCATTCTAGGATTCTATGATTCATAGCCTCACTGGCCAAGCTAAGCCCTGATCCCCCAACAGCCACAGCCAACACCTGGCTGATCCAGTGCTGGGAAGAAGCCCCTGCTGTCATTGCCTAAACCAGCCTGCCCATGGTTGTGCTCTTAGTGAAAGCCCACCACACCAGGCCTTTCCTTGTGTGTAATATGATGCAAAAAGGGGAGAAAAAAGAATTTGTTCCATATTCTTTCCACTTAGTCTCTTTTTGCTCTCCTATTTTAGTTTCTCCTTTGCCTGCTTATATTGATTCTCCTATTATTTTATTGCAGCTATTTTCTCATTTGTCCTGTTCTGTTCTCCCATAACATTGAAATGTCTCTGCTCAAATGTAACAGGTGTGTATGCTCACTTGAGAGTATAAACAGGGATTATTCTGTTGTCTGTGTAGCATATGAGTTGTTATACTAATAGCCATTAGCAGAAAACAAGCTTTCAACTTATGCTTATTTTTTTCCCGTATTTTTAAGTATCATTTTCCACATCCTCCCTGCAGAGTTTTAATGCAGCCCACAGAGGACAATACACATAAATCCTTTGCTGACAGACTTAAGTAGAACTGACACAGGTGCAGGGTCACCTGTGGCAGAGCCAGGAGGGATGGTAAAGAGGCACAGGTGTGGTTTCACAGCCCTGCAGAAAGTTTCATTTCTGTTGATATTCTATACAAAGAAGATAAAGGTCTGACAATCAGAGATAAAAGATACCTAGACAAGGCACCTTACAGATGAAAATTTGTTCATCAACCGAGTTCTTCACCCTGAAATTCATAGCAAAATTGAACTGTCTCCATCCGCATTTGGAATTACATCTTTGAAAGGGAAAAAACAAACAACATAACTTTTTTTTCCTCTGATATTCATCAGTCAGTTCTTAATTGTTATCTGCTTGGCAGTGTTGTCTGGTACATGCATTTGTCTGGAAAGAAAAAGAAAAATCTTCTTTTTTTTCCTCTTGTAAAGAAGTATTATCTAAATGCTTCTTGGCAGCTGATGATAAGAACACAGCTTGCAATATATTTCTCCAATTAATTTCAGGCAAAAAGCCAGATGTTACTGCTGTTCAGTTTGTCAAACCTGAGATCAGTGCTTAGTTTATGGCTACCTTTTTTTTGGACATCTACAGAGGCAAAGGATGACAGCATTAAGTCTTGCTATGAGAAGTGATCAAGTAGGAGGTGAAAAAGAAACAAGACTCTCCATGTTGGTTTTTCTGAAGGTAAGTCTTTTTCCATTTTAGTGAATTTCTCAGTCTTCTGCTGGATCTTAAGATATTGTCTTAAGAAATGTATTCTTATATAAAACTTTAAATCAGAGTTGTTTAAATGTTTGGGGTTTATATAAATATATCTCTTTAGCCAATATTACCTCTGTTACAAGTTATAGCTATATTTACACCATGATGGTGTCTTGCAAGAAGTCTTCTGCAAACAGAATTAAATGTAGAGATTGTTTTTAATGATGTTTATATAGATAACATTTTACATCTTAAGGGTAGGAACCTTTTAACTAGAAGCAAAATGTAAAAAACATAAGCCTTATGAGGAAAGACTGAGGGATCTGGGCCTGTTTAGGCTGGAAAAGAGGAGATTGAAGGGAGACCTCATCACTCTCTCTAACTACCTGAAGGGAGGTTGTAGAGAAGCAGGAACTAGTCTGTTCTCCCTAGTGGAGAGTGATAGGACAAGGGGAAAGGGATGGAAATTGCTCCAGGGGAGGTTCAGGCTACTTAGCTGCAACAATCACCTTCTCAGAGGAGATTGTGTTACATAAAGAAATCAGAGTTCTGACTTCTAAATACTAAGAACCTTCTGCAAGATTCTTCTTCACAAAAGAAATAATCTTTCCAAGAAATGACATTTCAAGATTGCCTTCAACATCTCGTGGGGAGAAAGGGCAACTACTCTCATTCGATCTCATTCCAGATAGTGGTTTAGACAGTGGAAAAAGCACTCTCTCATTTCTATCCTAGGCATAATTTTTGGCAGGGCATTGATTTAAAAGCACACACTATCTTCAGCTTCCTCTGCCTCTCTCATTAAAATCTCCGAATCACTGCTACTAAATATTACAACTTCATTATATTTTTTTTTCCAACAGATTAAAAACCACTTTCCCCTCTTGACTGATTACAACCCTGGGAGATGTCTGGTAGCAAAAAATAACTCCATGTGGGTGCTTTCCTTGTAGGGCTATGACTGTTCTACAGAAAAAATGAATTGAAAAGGAACTTTTCCTATTCACTTTTTAAAGCAATCTTAACAGTTTGAGGGGATTGTTGTTGTTGGTTGGTTGGAGGTTTTTTTAAACAAAATATATTTTCTGGCCCTTCTATAGCTGCTTATCTTGCCTGTACCATCTTCCTTCCTCCAAGAATCTTTGCATCATTTATTACTTCATGAACTGACTTCATGAAACAATCTCAAATGATAATTTTACTGACCCATTCAGGCAGGATAAATCACTCTTTTTCTTGGACTTTGCAGTTAGAGTTGGTTTTCAAGAAATGGGTAGGTGTGGCACTTTGGTTTAGGGCTAAGAGTAGTGTAGTGCTGTCAGTTGGACTTGATGATCTTGAAGGTCCTTTCCAGCCACGATAATTCTATGATTCTGTGAATACTGTGATGTTCCTACAGCTGCATTTGAAAGCTACTGCAATTCTTTCTTCTGGAGTATCAAAAATTCACACTTTTTGACTAAAACTAGTTTTTTGTAGAGAACAGGTAATTCTCTAACTGTAATCTAGACTGAAAACATGGCAAAGAAAGTAAAATCTCCCTGTGCTTTCAAACTAAATGAAAAAACCTGTTCTACTCACTGCCTCATTATATCCAGCTTTTGGGATGTATATACAGGGTTATGATGGAGCTAGTTTTTCCCAAGAATTACATACATTTCAGGAGAATTTTCCAAGCAAATGACAAGATTATGTGTATTCTTAATTATTTGCAGGAATCAGACAGATCTCCCTGTGTAAATGCTACAGCACATGGATAGTAGCTCTTACTGAAAGAGCACCTACTGCATACCCCAGGCATGTCTGTGGAACACAAGCATTGTATGTGCAGCTCATGCTCATTCCATCTGATATGCTTATTGTATCCAAAATGCACGTGAATGAGGAGCTTCCTGACATTAACTCATCTTTGAGGAGCATGATCGCTAAATTAGATTGCATTAGATTCTACACAAAGAAATCCAGGTAAGAGTAGCCATTAGTAAATGACTTTGCTTGATTGCTTATATGAAACATACCAAATCAGTCCCTTTCTAACAAATGGTGGATAGGCCTAATGTATAAATATGATATTAGTGATCCGTACATAGTTAGGCAGACTGATAGCCACAAAATGTGTATAGTCTTTTCCTGCAAAGCATGTATTAGACAGCAATAATCTAGCTGTGTTAGAACAACTGCTGTGCACCACTGCACACCTATCTATTTCCTTTGGCTCCTGTTCATACCATGGAAACTTTGCTTGCAAGTCATTTGGTCACCACTTTGGATCAAGGTGGGAACTAAGAGAATGGGTAACAAGGAAAGAACTCTATGTATTCTTTTTTCTTCTGTTTCCTTTCAGAGAAATATTGATATTCTGCTCCTACAACCATGCAAAGTTTATAAATGGGCAATGTGCATATATTGCTTCAACCTGTCTACATTTAATTAGGCCTGAGTTATTTTTTTCCTCTCACTGATCTTGAGAGACAAAAGATTTTTACACTTCTGAATGATCCTTGTAGGCTTCAAGAGGTCTTCAGTTTTTGTGGTTCACTTTAAAAGACCAGAGATTGCAGAAAGGAAGCACCTTGGCTGGGAGGAAGCCTTAAAATAATCCATGTAATTTCCCTTACAGAGAGAGGAATAAGTGTCTGTCAGCAGCTTGGATGCAGCTACCTCTTATCCTGTAACACACTGATTCAGGAGCACAGCTATGTCTCTTGAGGTCACCTTTTGAATGTATGACTTCTTCAGAGACTGAAATGAATAGGAATAAACAAAAGCAAAACTCCAAGTGTCTCCATTAGTGTAGTCCTGTGAAATGTAAACCACAGGTCTGTTATCTTTTCCCTCCTCCCTAATCCTCCCTCCCCTCCCTATCCCCCCACCCCAGTGTTGTAAGCCTGATGGAGAGCTCCTTCACGTCTAAGATGATAAAAATAAATCCCCTTACAAAATGAAAAAGATGTGTTAAAAATCAAGAGGGAAGGTGGCTTACTGTAAGCTTAAGTGAAAATCACAGATTCTAATTAATCACTTTTGTAATCAAGAGGTGGAATTCATCCCATTTAACTTCTCAAGATCTGGCATCCATTTAAAATGAAATTATTTTTCCCTGAATTGCATACAAATCCTACTTCAATGAACTTATAGACGTGAAAGTCAGGACAGAACTTTATTTGATATATGTTTTTCTTCTTAACATACTATGTAGCTATGTGTCATGTTACAATGCACACATCTTTTACTCTACTGTTCTTCACAAATAACATGTATACCATCTTTTCAATAACTTTTGTGATAAGTCTTCTAAGCAGTGAAATTTCTCAAGGCATGTATGATTTTTTTCAATACCATTCCTGCAAATGTCAGTGACTGTTAACATCTAAAACAAGCTGTTCCCAGTTCATGTGACTGGAAATGGTGCCCAGAGCAAAAAAGCCAGACACTCTGACTCTTGTATAAGTATAGTCTGTGTGGAAATATTACTACTGAACACAAGTAGAAGTTGCTGAATTCACATCAGAATATGTTTGGGCAGGAAATAAGGTAAGGTTGCATTATGACCATCCTAGTATTATTATTACTTTTATCAAAGGTATGTTTTAGAAATGGTCTAAGAGCTGAGGAAGAACTTGATATACTGTTAAATATATCTAGATACTGCTGGCAGTATGTAGAAGTATTCTGGGATTATACTGGAATTATCTCACATGAAAGAAGGCTGAATTTAGGGGGTTTATCTTATAGCCACCCCAGGGAGTAGTTCTGAACAGCCTTATGTTCTTAAGGGGTTTTCCAGCATTGAAGTAGAAGGAATGCCATACAGTAACAAGCTGTGCATAAGGGTAAAGGGCATTTATAGCAATGAAGAATAAAAAAGATTAATTGAACTCTATGCTCATGTGAAGGAGACTTTACTAGGAATGTCACATGTGGATCACCAAAGAGAAAAAGACAGAAAACTATGCCAGCCAGAGATGACTGGACTAGGAGCAGCTACAGATGTACACTTGCATTTTACCTCCAAAGGTGTTAGCATAGCTAAATATATTTCAGACATAACACATTGACATATGTGCATACTTTCCAAGCAATTGGAAGATCTAAAAACATAGCAGAAAATATGTAACTGAATCCCCAACTGCCTATGAAGCTCCCAAGCCAGCTAAGAAAAGCTTTTTTGTTGTAAAAAAGTTGATCATACTTATAGGCTCAGATGAGTATGCTAAACTTCTGTCATTTAGAAGAAATGGGTTTATTAGCAGTATGTTTATTTTAAGACCAAGCACTGGCTGGCCTGTGGCAGTTAGGGTGCATGCAATGCTAAGATGCTATTTTACTGAAAGAAAAGAACAGGAAATAGTAATTAGCTTTTTCTGCCCAACCTGTAGCTAGCTTCACTTTATCATTACCCAATGCTGTTTTCATGCTCCTGGCTATGTAGAAGAAAGCTGTATGGCTGCAGAGCCCATGTCTGTCCTCTGTGATGGCTTTGAGTCCTAATGCTATGGGGAAACCTCTCAAAGCAAGCAGTAGCCGCAGAACATAGCAGCTGTAATGCTTTGTATTTTGTTTCCTTTCTTTTTCTTCCTTGGCCTGGTTAAAGTGTGTGCTCATGTGGGAGAGAGGATCAGGGTAGAGAATTAGCTATGACATACCTCCACCACAGTCACAGAAGGTCTGCTGTGTCAGCAGCACAATACTTACGTTCCTATGTAACCTATGTCACCTCAGGAGAGGTGCCTGAGGGCTGGAGGAAGGCAAATGTTGTCCCACTCTTCAAAAAGGGCAAGAAAGATGACCCGGGTAACTCTAGGCCAGTCAGCCTCACCTCCATGCCTGGAAAGGTGATGGAACAGCTTGTACTTGCCACCATCTCCAAGCATTTGGAGGAAAGGAGGCTTATCACGAGTAGTCAACATGGATTCCATAAGGGGAAGTCGTGCTTGACTAATCTGATAGCCTTTTCTGATGGCATAGCTAGATGGATAGATGAGGGGAAGGCAGTGGATGTGGTTTTTCTTGACTTTAGCAAAGCTTTTGATACTGTCTCCCATGGTATCCTATTGCCAAACTTGAGAAGTATGGATTGGGAGACTGTGAAGTGAGATGGATTGGGAACTGGCTGAAGGACAGAGCCCAGAGAGTTGTGGTCAGTGGAGCAGAGTCTAACTGGAGACCTGTGACTAGTGGTGTGCCCCAGGGCTCAGTGCTGGGGCCAGGACTGTTCAATATATTCATCAATGATTTGGTGTCTATGTAACATTTGTAATGCCAACAGATGACAGCTCAAAAAAACACAACAAACAAAAACTTCCTACCACACTCCAAAAATTCCAGTGGTATTGAGAGTTCATCACAGTAAACATATACAATTACTTTTACAGACAGTTTTAATGTATATACCCCCTGACATGAATCAAATATTTTTTGTCATTTTTCAACATAAGAGAATTCTTTGATCCATCAGAAGTCAATAAATGTTTACATGTCCAAAATTTTAATCATTACTGATGCTAAATTCCCTCTGACAATGTCTTCACTTCTAAACAAAAATTCAGTTTCATTGTGTTGAGTGAATTTCTCTCCAATACTTCCATCATTGCATTCTGATCTGGAGGTTTCTCTGCTTCATACAACACTCTGGAAAATATTTTTTCCATTGGAATGTTGTGACTATTTCTTCAATGTTCTGCTCTGTAGCACAGAAGTTTACATATTGTCTGTCTTTTTAATGTAGAGTTTAAATTCATTTTCTCTAAACTGCCTTTACATATAATTATTATAATAATTAATAATTAATATAATAATTATATATGTTATAGAATGTTATAGAATTATATAATTATTAATTAGTATAATAATAATATTTTATTATGTCTGTACTTAATTTCCTAACAGAACCAGAAGTGAATGTGGAATGTAAGATAATCAACAAAGAATAATAGATCACAGTAGACACTATAATTAAAGGAATGTTTAAGTAACTTGACATTTTTCAAACATAAGTTGTACTGCACATTAATATTTGTGTAAGGAAAGGTTTTCTAGGTTATGGATGAGATATTTCTGGTTTTTCTCTGTATGCCTTCTTCAGAAATCAGCAGTCAGGATCTATTCAAGATATCAAGGGTTCTAGGACACAGCTGGAGCAGACCCTGTTTGAGGGAATAAGGCAGCTGTGTCAAGATACATATATATTTACAAATAAAGAATACTTTTGTGGGGGTTTTCCCTTAAGATCTCTCTGAATTATTCCATGCAGTTAGTTGGCAACAAAGCATTTATTAAGAGATGGTTTGGCCTGATGCAATTTAAGGAACTGTGTGCTGAGGACGATAGGAGTGGAATTAAAAATGTAGCTTGTAAAACAATTATATAGAAAGAGTTTGCCTTTGGTTTTCAGAAAAATCTTAACTCCTGTATACTACTAAATAGGTGTTTATTCACAGCTATTTCCAGCTGGCTTGTTCCTGCATGTATGGATAACTTTTAGGTTGAGAGCTGTGGTTTAGCACAAAACCATGGGACACAGCTGGACTTGCCCATCAGAGGGAGAAATGTTATGCTGCCAATAATACAAACATTTACACAGAAACACTGGACTGTTTAGATCCCTGTTATTGCCCTTCAGATATACTTCAGAATACTGAGCTAGAGGGAACAGAATAAGCTTATTTGTGTCTTATCAGATATTGACATGATCCTGGAAGAAAAACAGTAACAGCATGAATAGTCCCTAGTGGGAGTGAATAACAGGAAATTCAGGGGAGTGGAAGAGAAAAAAAGCAGGTTGAATTCCCTGAATATATTCTGTCAAACTCTTTCCTCCTTGTGTCTTGGACTGACTTAAGATACTTATCTGAGAACATGAAAATAAGGGCATTTTCTAATATTGTTCATTATTTTTTCACCTGAAACCTTCCAATGAACCCTCTCAAAACCCCAAACCTTGTCTTCTGCTTAGTGCACAATGAGTTTTAATCTAGATTAGGCCTTAATGGCAATGCAGATCCTGTGAAAAAAGTTGCTTTCAATACTGAATGCCCTCATTTGGCTAAAGTGTCTTGCCACAAAAACAGTAATGGGCAGAAAATAAAGTTCAGTACATCAATGTGAGTAATTATGTTTTCCAGCAATAGGTCAGGAAAATTCCAGAACTTTGGTATGTGTAAGGCAGCAAAGCTGTTCTTTGCTCTTAACAGTACCTGAGAACTTGTGTATTGGGATGAAATGAAAACATGAGACTGATGCTTAGGCCCACAGTTGAGCCACACAGGAATCAGAAGGTTCAAGATTGATCTTCCATCTGACTTCAGTTTTTCCACTTCCTTTAGCTTTCCTCACTCCTTGTGACACTACACTGTGATTGAGGTTTTTATGTCATAGTCACCCTATGTCAGCAAAAGTATGTTCTGTACTGTCTTGAGACTTTCTGTAGTTAATTGTCTTTTGCTTTGAAAGTGCTGGCAGATTTAGTGCTCTTTCCTTTTCAGCCTTTACATGTACTTGTGTGGTGCTGTATACCTGAAATGACTACTTGTCAGTCCTTTCCACATCAAGAGATGACATAACTTGCAATATTTGTGTATCTGTAGATAGTAGGAAGATTTCTGGCACAGAGGCAAAGAAATAAAAGTGCCAATGTGACTTTACTCCTTAGAAGTCATCAGTCTTCTCATTACTTCCCCCCACCCTCCCCTTCTTTCTCTAGGTTATGGTAAGGTAGCCTACTAATTCTTTAGTAAAGCAAACACTTCCTGTAATAATACCCCAGGTAAGACTAAGTTGGGTTAAAAGACCATCAGAATTTTGTTAATTGAACATTTAATCTTTTTCCTTCAGGTGCTGTGTTTTTTCCTCTGTGCTGAGTACATTATCTAAAAAGTAGAAAGATAGCCTCTCTTAGGGCATCTTCCCAGAACTTCAGTAAAATAGAAGTAATATATATCATGTCATTTGGTGAGTGAGGCTGACCAGCTTGGGTGTTAGGAAAAACTCTATTTTCTAAATAATTTTATGTAATTTTTAATATGATGACATTAGCAAGGTTGAGAATAGAGCGAAAAACCCATTTGCTTGAATGTTTTCTTGCCACCTGTTGCATAAATCAATGCTTTGGTATTACTTCAAGTTCCATAAAAAATTTCTTAAAACATTCTAGGCTGTGACATTTTAAACTAAAATGTTTTAGGAGAAGTTAACACCTTGACACATGAAGCAAACATTGTCTGACTTATAACTGTTCACCCTGTTTGCCATTCTTTCTCAGAGTTGAAGTTGTAGTAGTTAATGTAATGGTTCTTAATCTCTCTTTTTTAAAGTTGTATTCTGAGTGGAAACTGGCTATAAAATATAGACATATATAAATATAAATATATATATAAATATATAATATTATTTATTATATATATATTTATTATTTTATATATATAAATATATATTTATTAAATATAAAATATTTAAGTCTTTCTGTTTCTGACCAGCTTTGGATTGTGACACAGAAGACTGGGACTCAACTCAGGGTTCCTACAAAGATGAAATGAATGTGCTGCATAAAGCTGAAGGAAAATGTAGAAGAGTTAGAGATAAAATAGATGATGAACACAGAATGTCCTTTATATGGTCAGTCATGTGTTGCCAATATTTGAAAGACATGGGCATTAACACTTAGCAGTGTTAACTGAGAGCCAGGATAGGGCAAAAACAAGAAAATAACTGAGCTGTAAACCTGTGAGATAATTTTGTCATACTGCTTAGCCATAGTAATGGGTCCTTCAACTCATTACTCCTGAGAGATGCAAGTAGCTCCTTCCATCTTACCTACAGATTGAATCTAGGTGCAACGAAAAAGATTTTGGATTAAAAGTTAAAAAGAGAGTGATGTGATGATATACCATTTACTGACAGAAAACTAAACACATATAGGAGAGAATGGGGATGGTTAGAAGGAAGAAATGACACTGCAAGGGAAGGCGCATTATAAATTGCTAAATGAATGTAGGTCTTTGAAGTGGCCAACAACTTCAGACAAATAAATAAGATAAACAAGTATAGGAAAAGAGATGCCATTTTGTAGCTAGAAACAGGTCACCCACCACACTGAGAATATTCTTGTTCTCTGGAAAAAAAGATGAGATACTATACAAAAAGTCCTTGAATACAGTGGTGGAGATGAAGTCAAAGGAGAGTTGCTCAGGACAGGAAATTGAATAAGGCTTCATAAATTCCTCTCACTTTCCTAGTCCCTCCCATATTATGAAAGGAGACTAAGATCTAGAAAAAAAGTACTAGGCCAGCTAGACCAGCTAGATGCTGGTTTATAATCTCAGTTTCTGTACACTTTATTCACTCTAGTTGCAAAGGCTTTCATCTTATGAACACTTACACAGAAAGGGTATTTGCATTTTTTCATTGATACAGGTAGTGTTCACCTTGCTAATGTTCTGTAGTGAAGTAAACCAAAGGCTAGGAAAGAGATATTCTCTGCTAACTTGCCAGAGTGGATCAATTTAATCCAAAATCTGATTAAGGAAATACTATAAAAATGCATTCTAATTACTACATGTATTTGAGACAATGCAACAAAGTTGTGCAAAAATCATAGAATCCTAGAATCCTAGCCTGGTTTGGGTTGGAAGGGAGCTCTGGAGCTCATCTAGTGCAACCCCCCTGCAGTGGGCAGGGACATCCCCAACTAGAGCAGCTTGCCCAGAGCCCTGGCAAGCCTCACCTGCAATGCCTCCAGGGATGGGAACTCAACCACCTCCCTGGGCAACCTGTTCCAGTGTTCCACCACCCTCGTGGGGAGGAACTTCTTCCTAATGTCCAATTTAAATCTACTCCTCTCCAATTTAAAACCATTGCCCCTTGTCCTTTCACTGCAGGCCTTTGCAAACAGGCCCTCTGCAGCCTGCTTGCAAGTTCCCTTTAGGGACTGGAAAATATTACCTTACCTTACCTTCAAAACCAACCAATCTGTAAACTTCCCAAGTGGTTTACAATGTGATCTTGCCCCAGGGGTAACATATTTAAGCAATAGCTAGGAGGATGCTTGCTTTTTAAAATACAATTGAAAGCTGCTCAATAGTTTTCTTTATTTGACACAAACTCTGCATATCCACATGTGCATGTGAGAATTTCTGCAATAAAACAGAAACTGATACCTAAAAGAACAAAGTAAAAATGATTTTTTCTTTTAACATATTTTTAAAAACAATCCATGTCACTGGTTGAGATCTCTAAAAACTGTGATTTCAGGAAAATCTTGATCTTTGTCAACCTCTTTGTTCATACCAGTAGATTCTTGTTGCAGTAGAAAAAGATAAAATTAGAGCCCTAAACTTTTCAGTTAATCCCTTGTTTCCTACAGGAATGCACTGGGCTCAAAAATCTGCCATTATTTCATGGCATTTTGGGCTCTCTGCAGGCAAAAAATCTACTGATACAAATAAGGTCCACATTTTTCAACCCTATCATTAAGCACTCTGGGAGTCATCAAAAAAAAATAAAAAATACAAAACCCTAAAAGACAATATGTAATTTTCTGCTTGATTTAACAGAATACATTCTTCTCTGAGGAATGAAAATGAGGAGGGCCCATTTTCTACAGATTTGTATTCTTTGTTCCTTTCTCTATCCTCTAGTTCAATAAATCTCGTTTGCTCTCATTTTACTCTCTGAAATGCTTGCTTGTGGTTAGTAGCCCTAAACTCTGTGAATCCTGTTCAATCTACTGACAGTGAGTTCTGCTTAGGTTTCCTCTCCTCCACCAAAACACTCTCTGCATGTGTGTGAATTTTACATTTTAATGATCTTCTTCTTAAAACCTTGGTTGATTTTTCCTCCAGTGTTCAAAAGCTATTAGGAGGTCTGAAGAAATATTCTTATTGCATAACTTTCACTCCCCTCAAAAGAAAATTTATAATTTAGACTCTTACTCTGATTTTCAACTGCATTTTACAGTGGTTTAAATGATAGAAACTGCCTTATCTGTGTTTCATTGATAGCCTGGTCAGCAGATACATTACTAATTTTTTATTAGTGATTCAGTGTCCACTGTGCTGCATTGAATTTGCTTGGAATATATTAGCAAAAAGCTGCTGCCTACCTTCATTTGAAATAAAAAATTGTCTGAAATGAACATTTTGCAAGGAAAAGTGGGAGCTGTGCCACAAGACATCTCACTTTTCAGTCTGTGATGGGGAGTAAAAGATCTTCACATCTCCCTATTGCTCTGATGTGGTTACAATACTAGCATAACATCTTGTCCTCCAGCTGCAATATTTGCAGAGGCCTGGATTTTTGGAATTACATGAACTATTTCTGTGACCTGTCTGTGACCTGCAATGCATAAATCTTTGGAATGCTGGCAGGGTTTTGTGTGGAGCTGTTCAGCCAACATATAACTATGAAAGTTTCTGTATAGCTTTTGTGCTCTAAAGTGTATTTTACAATAAAGCAGCAGTAAGAACATGGAAACGTTAGGGGAAAACAATAAACCAGTTTGTTGGAACGTGTATGGGTTTTGCTATGACAAGATGATCATATTTTTAAACAAAAAAAGCTCTGTTTTGCAATGCATTAATGTGTTTTCCATTTGCAGGTGAGAAATCCAGGAGGTTAAATGCTGTACAAGATTTTGGCTCTAACCAAAGGGCATTCTGCAACATGGTAAATGTTGCATTACAGGAGCCCCTGCTTCTTCAGATATATTAATTTTTAATATTGTTTCTCACTAGCTAGAAACAATGCAGGAGAAAGTAGCAGGCATTTGAAAATCCCATTCATTATTCCCTAATGATAAAACACCCTAAGCAAACCAAACACTCGTCTAGGATCATTGCTTGCTAGGTTCAGGCTCCTTATGAAAGAAACATTTCAATATGTGAAATAGGTTTTTCTCATTAACTGGATCATTCCAGCTTAATATAAATACAATGCATGAATCCTGATTTCATAATGTTCAGACAATCATTAAAAGAAAAAAGAAAAAAGCAGAACCTCATATCCACCAGAAACTCAATGAAGCAGGGGAAGGACCAACTTCACCCCTAGCCACTCTGCTCTCTTAACCCTCACTACAGCTTCTGATCTGCTGACTTGGCCCTTGCCAGTCAGAGAAGTGAAATGAGCCTGTTAGAGCTTGTCAAGTCATAAAAGACAATTCTTCCTATAGTTGAAAGGGATGGGAGATGTGGGGACAGGAAATGAGTTTCAGCTACTTAGAGCACGTATTTGGCAGTATAAGGGAGTGCTTGATGGTAGTTGAATCCTTCTGAGGAGATAACCCTTCCAGCATGTTTTGGGGGGTAGCTAGGGAAGGCTTCCCACTGCCACAGGACAGCAGGAACAGGGACCTGGCTCCAGCAATGGACTAAATGAGAATGAGCCTTTAATGAAAACTCAGGCTTTAGTAACATATAGACGGCTGGGAATATCCTGGTCTGCTTAATCAAACCTTTCTTCACATCATCTGCATTATGATATCCCCACAATGTGACACCAGAGTACTTTAAAACAGTCCTCTTAATCTATATGCCTGTGCTGTGAGATGGATTGGGAACTGGCTGAAGGACAGAGCCCAGAGAGTTGTGGTCAGTGGAGCAGAGTCTAANCTGGAGAGAGTCCAGCACAGGGCCAGCAAGATCCTGAAAGGAGTGGAGCATGTGCCCTAGGAGGACAGGCTGAGAGAGCTGGGTCTCTGCAGCCTGGACAAGAGGAGACTGAGAGGAGACCTCAGCAATGCTTAGAAATATGTTAAGGGTGAGTGTCAGGAGGAGGGAGCCAGGCTCTGCTCAATGGCATCCAATGTTAGGACAAGAAGGAATGGGAGCAAGTTGGACCACAGGAGGTTTACTATTAACATGAGGAAAAACTTTTTCACTGTGCAGGTGCCAGAGCACTGGCCCAGGCTGCCCAGGAGGCTGTGGAGTCTCCTTGTCTGGAGCCATTGCAGAGCTGCCTGGACACATTGCTGTGTGAGCTGGTCTAGGTGATCCTGCTCTGGCAGGGGGGTTGCACTAGATGATCTTTCTAGGGCCCTTCCAACCCCTAACATTCTATGATTCTGTGATTTATCTCCAAGCCAAACCCGTGCACTCTTAGCCACTAATTTCAAAATAAATCTCTGCAGGGTGCATATGGCAGAGGTGAGGATCTTTTGAGCTGTCACTACTCTTCCTCTCACTCTCAGGGAGTGAGGTAAAGGGAGGCTGGGGGGAGCAGAGCCCAGTTCCCAGGGTACTGCCATGTCACCTGGGCCTTGCAGTATGGTGGTGTGGCTCTCACGCTGCTGCTACCTCACCCTCAGCCTTCCTCTGTTGTGAGGCGAGGCAAAGGCTCCGCCAGCTACAGCCCAGGCCTTGCCTACTGCCTTGCAGAAAGAGATCTGGGCTCCTCCAGCAGGCCTCCACCCTGGGTCACCATGTCATGGCTTACCCTCAGGAAGGTGCCTGGCCTGGCCACACTGAGCTGCTGAGAATTCCCAGCAAAAGAGGGGCATGCAGAGCCTAGATATGTATATATGCAAATGTAGCCTGAGCAGCTGTTTTGGGCTCCTGGAAGAGCTGGTTGTGGGTGCACATACAGAGCCTGCCCCTCAGACACCATGCAGGGTCATGTGCATGTACATGCGGGACACATGGCATAGTTCGTTCTGGGGGTGCATTTGCAAGCACACACACACACACATCTTTACTGCATAGGGATGATGGTGCTTCTGCACTGGTAGCCACAGTGTTACCACCAGGGTGCTGTTAAGGGCACTTTGTGTGTTGCCAGCACTCCTGTACTTTAAACCCTCCCCTGAGATCACACTGGTGAAGCCTAACCCTGCCCCAAAGGCTTGGCCCCTGGCAGGCACAGCCTGCAGCAACACTGTGTCCATCAGAAGTGTTAATGCGGTGTTATTCTCTTCACAAGGGACTTGCTTCAAGGCAAGAAAATTGAAAGAAGAATGAAATATCACTGTAAATAAGTCATGGTGAAAAATTCATCCACCCCAAGAAAGCTGTGTCTCCTCAGGGGAGGCTTATCTAGGTATGCCTCTCTCTGCATACAGCCTGTTTGTAATAGACCCAAAATACTGGGTCACCCAGCCTTGTTGTGAGCAATTTGGAGTGAACACTCCCACCAGAGTCCCAGCCCTGCCCTGGGGCAGTACTCTGCATTGGATGTGCTGCAGGAGGCTGAGGTCTGCAGCCAGGTGCAGGCAATTGGTGCTGCCAGGAGCCCTTCCCTTCCCCTCCCAGCAGGGTGGGCGGGCAGTGAGTCACTGAGTGCTGGGAGCATCTGGTCACCTTTCCAGAAAGGCTGCAGTAAATGGTAACTACCTTCTTAAAAACAGTTTGTCTCAGACTAGGGACTTTTCTAGCAGGAATATGTTGACATGCAAGTCTCTGGGAGCTCAAAGACAATGCATCTTGAGCTGTAAGTTCTGACTGTTCTTCGTGTATTGCCATTTGTGTCTCCTGAGCTTTGGAGGAGTATGAGAGGGATCTCAGGCCTGTGCCTGTGATGTCACCCCTTAGTATTTTTGACTGACCACTGGCACGTATCAGTTGTTTGCTGACTGTTTATAGCAAGATAAGAATGAGTTATGTTTACTCTTTAAAATGAAATATCTTTCTCAAACGCCTAAACTCCCCTCTTTTCCCCTTTACTTTCTGTTTAAATTCTCCTTTCTGGTATAGAATGTTGTGTAAGTTCTTAGGTTTGAAAATGTAACTTATACTGATTCTAAAATGTTCTGGTTTCTTGCCGACTTTGAATAATATGTTCTTCAGAAGCTAAAATACTCCTGAGGATAAGCAAACCCTGAAGTACTAACATTTGTTTTTGTGTTTGGCTAATGTTTACCTTTTGTACTTTCCTGCAAACGTTGATTTCACTGCCACTTTGGGGTAATTTGCATTCTTTCTACCAGGCTCCTTTTTTTTTAATTTTGAAAATATATTTTCTGTGCCTTATGTGGAATAACCAGAGAAAATCCTTTGATGTTCACATACATACTTCTGTTCATATAAGTATGCCCATTTTGGTGATGCTCTTTCCCTATACATATCAGAAATCCTGGTGAGAATCCACGATAGGATACCACATTCAGAGTGACTACCTAGAAACTGGGGTTTTTTTGGTTGGTTTTTTTTTCTTACAGTTATTTTGCTTTTATGATTATAGCTGCAGAGCAAAAAAATGGAATCATTTTTGCTGTAATATTTTTGGCTACACATATATGTGGTTTTTTTGAAGAACTTACCAGGATGTACTGTCTGAAAACACTTAGAGAATACTGTAGATATATGATTTAAACCATTCTAAGGTTCTAATTTCTAATTGAAAAATGAAAATCAGTCTTTAACTTGACTGTCTTATGACCCCAGCTTTGTGGATTGCTTGGTTTTGCAGCATAATTTGCATTGTAATTACTGCTGATGAATTATCATTAGTTGTAATGGGAATGTGGTGAGTTTGTAACACAGGTTTACAGGGAAGTAAGGAAAGGGAATGTTTCAGAACATCACTAATTCTACACTTTCCTTATACTCTCAGTCCACACTGTCTTTATATTACTTTGCACTTTGGTAATTTCTGGCAGATTTTAGAGGGAGAGGAACTATTAAATGGGGTTGGAATCTACAAGTACTCCAGCTGTAATTAAGGTTTAGATTCTTGGCAGTTTTACTCAGTGAAAATACTCATGAAGGTATTATTTTACTACAGTGATTCCCTCAAACAGTGCCTTAAGCAATTCTTACTGTGTATCTTCAGATGGACTGAAATTACCTGAGCTTTCAAAAGCCTTTTACAAGTGTGTAATACTTCTGTAAAAGGTGAAATACTGCAACAACTTAGAAACCAAGTAGGATAACAGAAAGCAAAACCAGGAATGCAGTCAAAAAGAAAGATCACTTACTATGCTTTTGCAGATTTGGCTATACCAGTTCTTGCTAGTATATTTATGAATGTTGAGTGCTAAAAATAAATAAAACCCTGACTCACTTCATTAGATGAGTGGAAGCTAGAAAAACCTGCTGATTCTATGAATTCAACTGATATTTTTAAAACACTTGAGTTCTCACAGACAGAAGGCTTCTGGTGCCCTAAGCCATAGGCCCCTCAGGGACAGGACTTCTATCAAGGCAGTTTGTGACCAAGAAGCACAAGGAAAAAATGTTATGATGCTTTAAAATAACTTATTGTATTTATAATTATTCTTTCCAAACTGACTTACACAGCAATTATTTAACAATAACCACAGCCCAAATTTGTAAGGGTATTTAGCATTCTTTGAAAAAATCAGGAGGGGGAAAGATAGGTGGAAGGGGAGGAGGGTGCCTGTGTAGTTTTGTTAATGATACATTTCTTCTTTAATGTGTATTAAGGCAGAGAAAAAGAAGTGAAACATCTAGCAGGAAGAGAATGATACCAAGACTTATGGAAACTAATAGGATGCATTTCCCTGGAACAATGTACTCTTATAAGCAATCTATGATGGAAAGGAAATTGCTCCTGCAGAAGCTCAGACATGTGAGGAATGCATAAAGCCTTTCACAGAAACTGAACCTAACAGACCAGGCAGTTTAGAAATGATAAATCAGAAACAGAAATCTATCTAATTATTTTTTGGCTGGTGTTGACCCGAGATACTGAACTGCTGAACCGATCCAACTTGGAAATTTGGCATTCTTCTGCCCTTCTCTTTCTATTCCAGTGATTTAAAATCTAAATTTTAAAACTGGAAAGAAGTACCTGTCTGCAAGTTCAGGAAATATATTTATGAAGTATTGATGCTTGTACAGCTAAAGCAAAAATGGAGGAGAAGCAGCAACTGATTAAAACTGTTGCACAAGCTTCTAAAATAGTTAAACAAGTGACAGTGTCTAAATCAATTATTAAATATATAGACTGAAATAAAGAAATTCTTTACTGTATCCTTTTCTTTAGTAGCGTTTGAATACTATTATTTTTTCTTGTTTGTTTTATCTTGTTTCATGCCAGATGTTCTTATTGAGTAAAACAATGGTGATGTGTTTTAATATTGATGAGTTGATTCTTCTGGGAATAATAGTTTATCTACCTTCTCAGAATACAAATTGTGGGAGGTTTTTAAAGTGTGATTATCATTATGCATTGAATTTTAAGTGTAGCTCTTTCAAACTGTGGAAAGAACTTTTTGTGTATTACCTTCTATCTCTTTTCAGTGACTCTGCTTTTGAAATTATATGCCATATTTTGGTGGCCTTTAAAAAGTAAATATATAAATCATCAGAGGTACTGTCTGATCTGTCAAAGAAGAATGTGCTTAAGCACCTTATAAACTATTAAGTAACCATAACCTTGCGAAGAGAAATATTAGTAGTTTACTAATTTAAACAACCACAGAACAATTAAAAAGCATTGCTTTAACATTTTTCTTCCTTTTCCCCTCTAGGAAGTTGAACATGGAAGTCCTGAAATTATAAACGATTTGGTGACAAGCTAAGCTTAAAATGCAGACAATAAAAACCGTGGAAAAAGAAGTGACTTTTCTAAAGGAAACACTTTTCACAGAATCTTTCCTCAAGCGACAAGAGTGCAGCAGAAGGGCCGAGAGCAGTGAGCTCCGGGCGCAGCAGCCATTGCAAGGAGCTGTCTGCAGCTCGCAGTGCTGTACTGAGCATGTCCCAGAGCAGCCCAGTGCAAGCAGCACGTTATGCAAAGAGGCAGCTCTAGCAGATGGGAGAGAGGCACAGCAAGCATTTGCTTCACTTGCAGCACAACCGCTTGAAAACAAACCTGCATCGCTAGAGGGGATCTCGCCGGCAGGCCGAAGGAATGACATTCGGGAGCGTGGCTTGATTGCTGAAGGTGTTGCACTGCGAAAAATCATGGGGAATCAAGATGGGAAGCTAAAGAAAAATACGGGAGATGTGCATGAAGGAGGAGAGGATGCCTTTGGGCCCAAGGATACAGATGGCACAAAGAAGGTTTCGGGAAGCAGAAGGGGACTGGGGAAGCATGCAAAAGGAAGTGAATCTGGTAAGAAGAAGGGTAAGTCGGACTCAAGGGCCTCAGTGTTTTCAAATCTGAGGATCAGAAAAAATCTGTCCAAGGCTAAAGATGGGAACAGTAGTTCACGGGAGGATGTTTTGGAAAGCCAGGCCTTGCAGGCTGGGGAGCTGGACAGTACTCATTCAATTGTTACCAAAACTCCAGATATAAGCATCTCTGCAGATGAAGGGGGTCTCTCAGACACAGATGTTGAACATTTTGAAATCAGAAATGAAACTGCCCCAGCTGCTGCAGAGACACAGGATGGACAAAGGACCAGCTCTGGCTCTGATACAGATATATACAGTTTCCATTCAGCCACAGAACAAGAGGATTTGCTTTCTGATATCCAGCAAGCTATTCGACTGCAGCATCAGCAGCAGGGGGCAATTAGCGTTGGAACTGAGGACCTTGTCACCAAAACAATGGGCCAACACATGGCTAATTCACAAGCAGCCCCCTTAGATTTTGAACGCTTTCTTTCAGTAACTAGCACTGACAAAGAGAGGAGCTCAGACACTGAGGGGGCTTTTCCAGCAGTACCTGAAATTGCAGAAAATGTTCCTGTCTCCTATGCAACTGAACGTGAACTGAAAGAAGTGGAAAATGGCACAGGCTCTCCTGGTAACAGCTTATTTGAAACACAAGAACGTAAGCTATTGATTGAGGAACAGAATCAGCTCGTTGCTGGAGCGGATGCTGTAGCTAGTGAATTAAAAGATGACTTAAACAGAACCTTAGCAGAAAATGGGTCTCAGACACACAGCTCCAAACAGCCTTTCCCAACCTCAGTAGTAGATGCTGAGACTAAAACTGCTGAAGTGCAGGCTGTTGATTTGCAAGACTCAGTAACAGAGGATGGTATTTCAGATGCAGGCTGCGCTCATGCTGCTGAAAGTCAGGAAGAGAAACACACTGTATCTGCCAGTAAAGAAGACCTGCATAATGGTTTATCCATGGAAATGAAAAATGGCATTTTGTCCTCTGAAGGAACAGCAGGCAGTCCGATGCTTGGTTCCCGGTGCTTTAAGCCCTATCTGATTAATCCTTGTTACATCAAAACCACAACAAGGCAACTGAGTTCTCCCAACCATTCACCTTCTCCCTCCCCATCCCAGAGCCCACTTTTTACAAGGAGGCAGGAGTCCTTGCACAAAAAAGAAAAAGTCTCAATCAAGAAGCAGAGATCTGCTAGTTTGGCAGGTTTATTTAGTCGTTCTGCAGACTGGACAGAAGAGGTATCTCCTCACAAATATGAGATAACGCAGAAGGTGGGCTCTGCAGGCTACTTGGAGCACAAGGGGGTTAGAGAGAATTTTCAAACAGAAAGAGTGCCTTTGACTCATTCAAGAAAGTCCTCAGGGGTGCAGGCTTCTACAGAGATATTTCCCAATGTCTTTTCAGGTGAGTGATGTGCATTAGGGTTTGTTTTTTTTCCCCAGAGATTCTTTGAAAATGTGTTTAAAATGCTTGAATTCAATCCTTTGTATGTATTATTATCATTACTTGTGCTGATAGCTTTGAAATCGGAGGCCTGATCTTGCAAACACAGTCATATTTCATTAAAATGAGCATAGCCTCTCTTACTGAGTGTCAGCCTGGTAGTACTGCCAGTAAAGGAAGTGCTAACTCTTTGAAGTTTTTCTTTCTGCTTTTCTCCTTTGTCTAAATCCTGTAGGAAAAGGCCAGATGCCTTAAATTATTATTGTTGGAAAATGCTAAGAGCTGCACTGTTGTAGGCAGACCAGCTCTCTGCATAAATAGATCTTTCAGATGTGAAGATCTCTGTAGGTGTGAAGCTCTTTGGGGTTTTGTTGTGCTAGGTACTGTTGTGATGCACTGTAAATATTTCAGAGGTGCACCTGGTGTTAGACTGAGGCAACGATGAGGATTGGCTTAGTACAAAAAAGAAACAGCCGTGGACAGCACTACAGAAAGGAATGAATTTCCCCTTCAGAAGGGGAAAGAGGAGAAGAAAAGTTAATTAGTTGAAAAGGCAGCATAAAATGGATAAGAGAAGGGAAACTGGGTAATACAATTTGGTAGCTGTGGCAGGCTGCTGCTCAGGCTACATAAGGCGACTCATTCAGGACAGCATTCTTTTACCTTGTCTGTTAGGCAGCTTGCATCCTCTCACAAAGGCATAGAAGTATAGACTTTACAAATTAAATAGTGTAACTAAATGGCTATGTTGTCCTGCACTTTTAGGTTTTGGTTTATTTTGTTTTCATTTCTCTTCTGCCCATCTGAAGTTTCTATAACAGGGTAATTTATTTGCAAACAGAGAAGGCCTCTGCCCCATAAGAGGTGTGTACACAGAGGAAACTCAGCAACTTATGTGCAAGAGAACAGCTAAGCCATCAATTTATTTTCCAGTTTTTGCATTGGAAGATTCTTGGTTTATACTGTAGATTTTTTTAAACCCTATAACTTGGAAATGTCTGCATTCATAGTTGCTTTACATGCTCTACTCTGACATCACAGTCATATTGGTGAGTGAGCCTGTTGGGAAACAGAAATTAAAATTAGTGGCTTTTTTGCACAGCAGCCAGCTCAGGGAATTTGATATACTCAGGTAACATATTAACATGATTTTCCAGATTCAAATTGCAAGAATACTGTCATTCTGGAGTAGTCTAGAAATCCCCAACTTTTCAAGAGCAAAAAGCCAGCCCCCTCTGGAAGGGGCCAGCCCCCTCTGGAAGGGGCCAGCCCCCTCTGGAAGGGGCCAGCCCCCTCTGGAAGGGGCCAGCCCCCTCATGAAGTGAGCTTAATTTTTTTTTTTTAAATCCTTTCCTGCTGTTTTTTAGGTTTAATTTCAGAAAGCGCTTGTTAAACATTACGATTTAAGGTGACTACTACTTTCAGATGTATAGCATATAAAAAGTACACTTTTTTTTTGCTATCAACATTTGACAGCTTATCAACTCCTTGGATAGCAAAGATTTAATTGCATCATAAAACTTGCATCTTTGTGGTGCTGCTATGATGGAAATTTTATGTGGCAAACTTCAAGAACATGGAATTACTTTTTAGAAACCCATTTTCCAGGAAACAGACTTTTTAATGTTTCCTTGCAAAGTTTTGATTTGCTAATTAGTTTTTGGTTTATGATCTTTTCCCAACAACACTTTAGACTGTTATTATGAAGAGCCCAATGTCCAATGCAACAGTGGTTCTGTCTCTAATGGCAATCGTGGTGACCTTTATTTGCATAGACATAGCAGCTGGCTTTATAGCTAGAGGACAATTACACCTTTCAGTCCTGCAGAAAAGCTTGAAAGGAGGCATCCAGAAATTGTATGAAAACACTTCATCTCTTTTTGACCATTCTTCTTATTTTTAAAAATATATTTACAAGCTGAAAATGATCAACAACATAACTAGTGTACATTAAAAAGGGAATTGACACTTAACATTTGTATTCCTTTAGACTGTCATTGCTGTAAGAGCAGAAAAGTCTATTTATGCAGGCTGCACAGCAAAAATTACAGAAATAATTTCCTTGTCATTTCAATCCTGCTTTCTGTTCTATTTTAATTGCATACATGAGATGTGTTAATTTTGGGATTACCATCAGACCTTTAGAAATAACATTCTTTATAGTAGATCATTTCTATCTTTAACAAAAATAAAAAATCTACTTCTTGCCCAGAGCATTAAATCCCATCTTGCTGTGCAGTGATTACAGTGTTGTTCTGCATTTCCAAGTAGAATCAAGTAAAATATTGGACAAGCCTTTAGCCATCAATTGTAATGACAGCAGGTTCTATGCAATGACTGGCCTACTTTGGCATTAGGTTGTGGTTTGGCTGTGTGCCATTTGCTTTTCACAATGATCCATATGAACTTTTCTAAAGCTGTTTTAATGTAAAATGCAGATGAACAAATAGTTGCAATGGTACAGACTCTTGAGTATTTTAATTTTGCTTTATGTTAGAAATAAGCAGAGGTTGGTGTTTCAAATCTGATGCATGAGCTAAGAATGTCATGTGGACAAATTTATGGACGTTTTGTAATTCAGTCTTCAGATCTATTTCTTTTATGATGAGGACAGCTGTATTTGATATGGCAGTGACAGTAATGACAAGTTCTAGATTACCTGATGCACAGTGGAGCCATGGCTTTTACATTGTGATGCCAGGAAGATGATAACTGAGCCTGAATGGAGAGGGTTGGCTCTCCCACTTCAGCATGTGGCAAAATATGGTTTGCACTAACATTAGAAGTAACTTGGTGGGAAATTGAAATTGATGTTTCCAAACACTAACATAACTGAAACAAAAAAGCTAATAGCTTGATTTAATAAAAGGGAGGTTATCCTCACATTAATTTGAAGTGCAGTGATTGTAAGGGAGCTAGTAAGATTATCTGTTACACAAACTGAATGTAAGAGTCCCATCAACTACCCTAGATGATAATTAAACCTGAACCCGATAAACCCATGCCCTTTCTAATCTCTGTTGGCTCACTGTGACATACTACTGCATGAATGTCTTTCAAACAGATAATTTACCATTACATTTCTCGTGAGAGATTTCTATTTGACTTACTCTAGCTGTAAACAGGACACAATAAACAAGTCCTGATTACCATAAAACAAAACCTGAAGTCAGTCCCATGCTTGTGTGCTCATGGGCAGTTTCTGATTTCCATGGAGTGCTGGCCTGTTTCTCACAAAGGCCACTTTATTTCACTGTGTGAATGTCATCTGCACCCACTTGCAGTTCCAGTGCAGTGTCTGCAGGCATATACAAAGGTCTTAGTATAGATAAGTATGTGAAGACTTGAAAAAACAGGATGAAGGTTTGTTTCTGAGACATAAAGTAGATGTTTTTAGATACTTTTGTGGGGTTTGGTTTTTTCCCTCTTCATTCTGATTCATGTGATGATATATACAATACCAATTTGTATCTACTGGCATCCTGATGAGGATGTTTGTCATGCAGTTGTTATTTAAGACTGTTTATAGTCTACTGATCATGTTTGTCAGCAGTAACACAAGTGTTTCTTTTAGGAGATGGTGGCCCAGTGCAACCTCTTCTAAGGATGCTGTCTTACAGCAACCCTTCATGTGATACTGGATCACACACTGCACTGAGTATTCCTATTAAGTAATCTGAAGGGAAAGATCCTCCTCTTTTTGCCTAATAAACCCCAAACTAGGGGATGGAAGGCACTCTAGCTACAGCAGAATATTTGAAAATGAGCTGCAATATGTTACTGAAAGACTACTGAGTGTCAGGCACAGTCTGACAATCCCTTGTGGTCTCCTGTGGCCCCTGGTGCCATAACTGTGCCCACAGCAGAGGGAGCATTAAACTCATTGCCCACGGGAAAGTGTGGGGAGTGAGACCCATGTTCCTAGAATCCTTGGATGAGCAGAATGTGCTCATTAGCCTTCTGGCAGTCATCCTAAGAGAAGGACAANCTTAGGACTAAAGGGTGGGTCCAGCTCTGCACATGCTGTGTCTCACCTAAAAAATCCATTGCTCAGGCTCGAGGGTGCTATCTGCTATCCTCTTATTATCAGTGTGCTTGGAAAAGGCGCTGAGGAGGAGCATGGATGGAGCCCTCCCTGGAGCTTCGTTCGCAAAGCCTAGCCATACAATATACAATACTGAGTGTAGATAAGTTGCTTTAATGTAACTGTGCCAGCAGTGCAATATGGGAATCTGAGCAAGATGAGTAATGTCACTAGAATGCAGTGCTGTCACAGGCTTCTTTTGATGGGGTCTCATGATTCATGCTTTGATCTTTATCTAGAGCTTCATTGGGAGTAGCAGGTTTTGGTCATGGGGTTGAATGTCTTCTCTGAGGGACAAACACTTTCTGAGCAGGAGCCCTGTTCTGAAGTCTGCCTGGCAGCTTGACTTGTGCCTGGAGTAAAAAATGTGTTGTCTTGATTTTCTGACGGTCTTTTTTTGGGGTGCAAAGGGGTTAAGGAAAAAAGGACAGTTTTTAGCTGGAGGTCCATGCAGGTCTGCTTGGCTCTGAAATACAGTGCCAGTGCAATATCCATCTCTCATGAGATCTGGTTAGAACTGCTCATTAAAGGCCACTGTGTGCTTCAATGATTTCATTTCTGTGAAAGGAGTGGTAGATTATTGCAGTGGGAACAGTTGTGTGGACTTTGACTATATTTTTTGTCTCTAATTGTGCTTTACTATTTTTAAAAATATGTAGTCATTATTTAATAGCATGGGATTTCTCCAGGATTGGTGGTTGGTTTTTTGTTTTGTTTTTAATTTTTAAACTGCGTATGGGCCTCTTTGCAGGAAAAAAAAAAATCTTTTTCTTGGAATAGGCCTCACATTTTTCCTCCATACTATGGTATCTAAAGAAAAATAAACTTGGAATTGAGAAGCATCTCTAGGAATATTTTACAATGCCTGTATATGAGGTATCAAGCTCTAACATGAGTCATGGTAATAGAAAATGCAAAACTTTTAATTGCCCAAGATATTTGGTTGGTACTGTAGTTTAACCAAGCTCAGGATAGGGTCAAGACTATTATAAACTACTCCCACAAAATCTGAACTTACATAAGGAACAGTGCTGATGAAGCATATATGTGTAGGTGTTTCTGTGACTATGGACTCGATTATTTTTAGGTCCTTTGAAAAGCATCATTCTGTAGCAGCTAGATTGAAGACAACAATTTATGGAAACTTTATGCATAAAATTTTTCTTTTGGGGGAATGAGATGAGGTGATACAAGGGGAAGAGGGCAGAAGCATTGAAAAGCTTCTTTAGGTGCTTTAGAAAAGGCAGCAAAATGAGTCTGGGAGCTGTGTCACACTTTCTTTTAAGTAAAAGCAGCTTCTTGCATTCCTCCATTGCAGTTCTTTGTAATAGTCTGTGTTACCTTGAGTACAAAATGACTGTTCCTCTCTCTCTTTCCTTATTGATGCTTTCCAGAATAGATTTTCTTCACATTGATGAAAATAGCTAGGCTTTCTGAACACACAGATGTTTTTCTGATGCAAAATCTTGCTTTATACTCAGATGAAAGAAATCATGTTCTGTATTTATCTGTAGATGCATAACTAGAATAACTAAGCAGTTCTGCAACAGTAAGAAGCAGAGGTTATGTGCTTCTTAGTGTGTGTGTAAACAAGTAAATCCAGTAAATCCTAATATACATAAAAATAAATGGAAATATATAAATGCTTCAGAATGTAATCCTTTTTGTGGGGGTGTTGACATATGCAGATAAAGAGTGGCAGGGAAGCATAGTCACAAATGAGATTTATCATTCAGATATTATTTATCAGTAAATGTAGGAATTATTAGGTTCCATATGAATTTTATGAGGCGTGCCAGAGCTTGTACCTGGTCTGAATTTGAATCAGAAAGAAGCATAGCCAACTTTTCTGTGCAACTAATTACATGAGACTGCTTTCATTCTGCAGTTGATTTGATGCTGAGATCTGGCTCAGGTGTCCCTTGAAGATGCATAATAGGTAGTGTGTATCAGGGAAAAAATATGTCCTAACATAGAATGTCTTGAGTTGAAAGGGACCCAGGCTAAACAAGGCTAAGCAGCTCCTACTATGGCTTCTGAATAGGAAAAAATCATCATACAGAAGCAGTCAATGGTACAGTAACACTATGATTAACATCTGTTAACAGTCATGAAAGAAAATGGTTTCATTTAAAAAAAAACCAAACAAACCACTATTGCCATTATAATAAAAAGTGTTTATTTAAGCACTATTTTGCATGCAAAGAGTTAAGAGAATATAGTATGCTGAGAAGTAGTTAAGGAAATATTTGATTACATTGATAAAAGGCCATAAAAGTCCTGTTACAGCAAGTGAGATGTGCTTAGGTTTTATTCAGTTGAAATCTAGTAGAACCTATCTGCACAAATATATAGACATTCATCTATATGTTTTTCTTTTTCATGCAATGTACTTCTAATTTTCTGCTTTTCCCCTTTCTTCCTCTTACAAGGTTTTGTTAACAGATACATACATTTTGTGCATTTTGATTTTTTCTAAAAAGTCTGCAGTTATAAAGTTGGACGAGATTGTCAAATGTTGGGTTCCTAGGTCCTGGAGAGGAAAGATAAGCTAAGGTACACTGGGAATCTAATGAGTAGGTTGAAAGAAATTTGTTATTTGTGTCCAACTTCAGAGGCTTACTAGTACAGCTCAATCATGCCTTGTGACCTGTGGCTGCTTGAACAAATACTTGGATGAACTTCTAAGCTAGAAATGGACCAGGCTGCATTAAATGTCAGATGAAATGTAGAACCATAAAGAATAAAGAAGTTTTACAAAAGTGGGTTGTAAGAAACAGCATGTATCTGTTTGGACTGATAAAAGATACTGTTAGTAACAGACATCAGAGGAGCTTCTTACTTTACAGAGCCAGACAGAAAGAATTGTGGCTTTCCAGTAGTCTGGGAAAACTTGGCACACAATACTGCCTTCACATTGCAAATCACCACAGAAACTAAAAGGGTAAAGATGGACAGAATTACTTGCTGAGAGGAACCTAAGCACCTGGAAAACACAACATTAAAGTTGCCAAAGATGCATCTGGTGCTAAAAGATTCGTTAGACATCTATAGATTCTGCTTTATTATAAACCACTATAATTAGGAGAGCTTTAGCAATATAAACTGCAACAATACTGCATTAGAACCTGTAGAGGAATCATGATTAAAGGAGACATGCCACATGATGTTGTAGGAGGGTGCATCTTGTTTATATTTTTATATATTTGGTACTTTGTACCACGGCTATATCATAGTTGGGGAATTTTTTTGGTATTTAAAACCTTTAGCTTCTGAAAGACATTTAGTGACATATATTACTATCTGGCATATATAGTGAAAGGTAGGGGTAAAAGCAGAGTTTAATACTTTGTCTCAGCTTATGCTGTTATACATATGTCATATATCAGAACATTCAATGTGGGGGAAAGGTGTAAAATCTTAGTCACTGTGAAAGCAAAATTTCAAGGATGTTAATGTTCAAGTTTAGGCATACAGAGTGCTTCAGAGACTTGTTAATCTGCAAGAATTCTGGAAGCACTGTCACAGGCCACCCCAGATATTTTAATATCTTTTGAAGCTTTGGTGACAGCAAAGTTAATATTTCCTTCTTAGAGAAAGTACTCTTGTTATTGCAAATGACTGAGGTAATTTTAATAAACTTAATTTTGGTTGCAGCAAAAAGCAAGGCTTTGGAACTAATCTTGAAGGAGGAAATGATAAGAAATAGTTAGCTATTGGTTATATGAAAAAAAAGGTAGAGAACAAACAGAACAAAATACAGCATAGTTTTAGCAAAAATCATTAAGACTACCCTGATAACTTTTTTGTACAGCTGCTTAGTAGACAATGCAAGAGTGGGAGGAAGGAATTAATCTGAGTTTCTGTACAAAATGGCAACACTGCAAATCACTTACCCAAAGCAGAAAATTACTGATGGGTTTGATAAGGGACTCATCCATGTTAATTCACTGTCAACCAGAGAGGAATAACTTCATTTTGGCCTACTTGTCTACCTAGTGTGGTGATGGATAGGCTTGATCAGGCTGTGGATGTTTATTGCATGATTAACACCTGAAGAGAGGTACATCCTGACCAGAGTGTTTGCAGCATTTGACATTTTCATTACCAAATAAAACTTTCAGTAAACTTTTGCTTTTCTGTGTTATAACACAAATGTCAAAATTAGGAACAGGGCTGGCATTAGGAGTTCATTCATCAGGGTGAAGATTGGCATTAATTAGATTTTTGACATGACTGCTTCAGCTCTTTGCAGCATAATTTCACTGGAATTTAATAAATATTTATTTCTTATTTGAAATTGCATTTGTGTGTGTAGGCAGGCATAGAAAACTGCAGAGACAAGTGAAGATATGTTGATATATGTCTTTTGTTTAGACACATCTTCTACTTCTGACTTGTGGGTTCATTTCATGACATCTATGTGAACATAAGCCAGGAAATAAGATAAAACATTAGGGAAGAAAGGACAATCATCTCAGGCATTTCCACATATCTCTAACTATAATAATATTCTAAATACTAAAGTATAAGATATAAGTGCTTATATAATTAATATAGCATAGATAATCTATAATATGGTAATATACAATAAAGCTATATAAATAATGCAATATAGAACCTCTGGGGTTATTTTCCTTAGAAACATGTTTGTACACAGGCAGTGCATGGACATACTATCTGTTCCACTCATAATAAAAACAAAAGGAAATATCTTTATGACAGAATTATAGCAACTTGTACCTTAACCATAGACTGTGACAAATTTTGTTATTTTTAAGATTTATGTGTCTAGAAATTAGGCTTGTAACATATTCCTAGTGGAAGGATTAGATTGTTGTTGTTGCTGTTCTGTTACGAAACCACGTTGTATATGCAGGCCTCTTGCTTGGTGGGTTTTCCATGTTTTATGTAACAAGACTCTGGGAAAATTGTCACATGGCTTTAGGAAAGTCAATGAAAATTCAATCCCATTTTAAAAACAAAGAAACAAAGCCCAATAACAAAGAAAACCAATACAAAAACAAAATAGTCAAAACAACCTCATAGAATGAGAAGTCAGGAACAATTTCCCAATCTAAACCAGCAGAGGATTAGAAAATCTGCAATGAAAAAGAACAATAAATGAATTCTCTAATTTTGGAATATTGTGTGTGATCTCCCAGGTCTGCCTTCAGGCAAGAAAGAGACTAAATTGATTTGTTATTTTTTTTAGTACAAATGTGTATTTAACACACATTTATGCCAAACTTGAGCTTGTTATTTGAAGATAAGAGATGACAATTTCCAGTTATATATCATTCCACAGGTTCCATGTGCACCTTTGAAAACCTCTTCATTCTCAGCAGTCATATGTGATACATTATATATCTAGGCTGACTGGCACAGGTTAGCTGAAAAACTTGACATTTAAAAAGATACTAAATGAACAGGAAATGTTAAAGGAATGTAATACTTTTGATCCTTGAAGTATTAATTTTATACGTGAAATATTAGTCACTCAGTGCTTTGTATATTTCAGACTTAAAGTACATTAGACGGTAGAAAGGTGAAAATGAAGTGTGATTGATTTTTCTCTTAGGAAGTGATTCAGCAAACTTGTGCTGCATCATTTGGAGGAAAAAAATGAGTCAAATTTGTATTGTAAATTATTTAAGAAAATACAGGGAGTTGCAATCACTAGCTCATCTACAAATATGGAAGTCTTTGCAGTATTTCTGTCTGTCTGCCACCATTCTGGGGAGTGTTTAGTTCTGCATGGTTCAGGTGCTTTCTCTGATTATTTAAACGTAACTTAGCTGTGACCTTCATGGTAGCATATGTAGAAAGGGATACAGAAGAAAAATTGTAAGGAAGGAATGATATAGACATGTATGGGGCAGCAGATATCTGAAGTACAGTATTTCCTAACTTTTGAATGCAATAGCAATCAGTTTTTCTTTTTCACTATTGTTCTATTCTNGCTGATAAAAAGAGGATAGCAGATAGCACCCTCGAGCCTGCACTAGGGATTTTTTTAGGTGAGACACAGCATGTGCAGAGCTGGACCCACCCTTTAGTCCTAAGGTTCATCTGCCAGGGCCTAGCAAGCTTGGACGCTGGCAGCGAGGTCCTTAGGATGGAGGTTTAACCTCTTAGCTGGAAGGCCTTCCTGGGCTAAAGGAGCTCCATCTGCCCGGGTTTGGAATCAGAGTTGTCCTTCTCCTAGGATGACTGCCAGAAGGCTAATGAGCTCATCCTACCCATCCAAGGATTCTAGGAACATGGGTATCACTGCCCACACTTTCCCGTGGGCAATGAGTTTAATGCTCCCTCTGCTGTGGGCACAGTTATGGCACCAGGGGCCACAGGAGACCACAAGGGATTTTCAGACTGTGCCTGGTGTTCCTCAGTATGACTGTGAGTACAATAGTTTTCTCCTGTTTCTCGCTTCCATTCATGCCTCTCCTTCCTCTCAATAATTAAGCAAATCCAAAGCCAACAACAACATGCTCATGATATTGCTAGTTCTTAAGGATTTTATTGCTCATCTTGTAGATCTTTGAAAGGTTGGTTTTCTAAGTGGATTGGACAGGAAAAGCGCTATAATGTGAATTCATTGAGAGTACTGAACATGCTTTAAGCATTTTGTAGTTCCACGTAGGTCCTTGTTTTTAGTGTCTGCCTGAGGAGAAAAAAGGTTGCCCTGGAATAATAATACCTAACAGACCAGACATGATTCCTTCTAAAACAGGCACCTGCTCCCATCCGAAGTGACTCATTGTCCAGGTCATGACAGACAACGTGGTTCAGATTATCAGTACTGACAGCCAAGGTCTGTAGCAGCTGTTGCCATATGGAAGTAGGCGTAATACATACAAACAGACACCTCTCCAGGCCAAGGGAGAATCTGTGGCTGTGTCAGACTGATGCTGGTGGCATTACTCTATGAAATAATTATATGCGTATTATATAATATATATGCAAACAGTTGATAGTTTACAATGTTTCATTATTGTCCCTCTCCTAGGATGACTGCCAGAAGGCTAATGAGCTCATCCTACCCATCCAAGGATTCTAGGAACATGGCTATCACTCCCCACACTTTCCCGTGGGCAGTGAGTTTAATGCTCCCTCTGCTGTGGGCACAGTTATGGCACCAGGGGCCACAGGAGACCACAAGGGATTGTCAGACTGTGCCTGACTTTTCAGCTAAAGCTCCTGTAATTAACTAATGGCATGTTTCCACTGACTGAATCTGCTTCTAACAGTGGTTGGTAAGCAGACCAAGGTTACTACTGAATCTTGTGTACTATGATGGGGGTGCAGAATAGAATGCCCCACCTCAGGAAGGACCGGACAGGACAGGTGACCCTGAAGTCACCAACTAGGTATTCCATTCCATATACGTTATATTCAGTATAAAGAGGAGGGTCAGTTCCTTTGTTCCTCTTTCTTTTTTGATGGCTGGCATCCCAGGAGAACTTTCATCCCTTCCATCCTGACCTGAGGGTTCCAGAATCCAGTTCCCCCCTCACTCTGCCTACAGCGTGCTGCTGTGTCTGCACAGTACCAGTGGTGACACAGTTGCTAAAGAAGAGATTTTGGGTTTGGTATTGATTTTGTATATATCTGTATATTTTTGTATATATTGTTGTTATTATTATAGCTTTACTGTGGGTTTTTTCCAATCAAGGGATTGTCTTGGTCTTAGTTTTTCCCTTTCCCTTCCCCTTCCCAGGGTGGGGAGGAAAAAGGGGTCACAGAGAGAGTCTGTCACTGGATTAGGCATTGCCCCAGCCCCTAACTCATGACAAAGGATTAACATTGTGCAGTCAACTTCACACACAAACACAGAAGTCATTTTAACTCCAATTAATTCCAAGTATATGCAGCACAGATAGGGTGCTAGCAAACCATTTCTGGTTTCAAACAAAAGTGGTTAAAAGCCTGTGGAGTCTGGTGTTAAAGAGGTATTTTGCTGTACCTAAACAAAAATATAGCCTTCCTCTTGCCCTGAATTAAGAACCTTTATTTTTTTGACTCAACTTATATTTGATGCAAAAGACAGTTTAAGAATTGATTATTTTAGGTTGAAAGTACTAGCTAATACCTTTAAATAAATTTTACTACCTTGTTTATTCCAAGACTACCAATACACCAAGTGGAATACTTTGGGTTCAGATGGACAAAATAACATAAGTAGTGCAGAGTACAGTAAGAAAAATTAAGTTCATTAATGACTTTTTAACATATATACTTATTCTATATTGTCTTAATGCTAAAGTACTTTTAGACAATAGTTAATAATTACTAAGCAATGATAGTAAATAACCACTATACACATTAAACTGCAACTGAATGGCAACTGAGATTCTTAACAAAGCATTTTATCTTGAGCATTGTATTACTTAAAAAAGCTAACATTTGGATATTTAATATAGCATGAAGAAATGCTTAGTTTTCTTGCATAATCCTATTTTTGTGCTTGTGCAGAATGCTCTTCCCCAGTATATGTTTTTATTATGATGATTTTGATTTCTTTGCATTTTACGTAAAGTATTGACTTCTCCATTCTTCCTCATCACTTGCAGTCTCTTGTTTAATGAAATAACTTCCCATACTGTTGAAATTTATTCAGTGATATAAGGTGATATGAGGTGTTTTGCCTCAAAACTGCTAACAGAAGTGCTTCCTGTTGGTGTTCTGATGCCACTGTTGAGGCCAGTCTTGTACTGTTGTTTTTATTCACTTTTGTTTTCAAAAACTTGCTTATATAGCTTAGGCTCAGTATTTATAACTAGGAGTATCTATTTCCTGCAGTAAGAGGATAGCACCTAAGGGCATTTTTTAGTGGTCTTTCACAGCACCACTAAGCACTACCAACTGTTAGCCTCCCCCAAAATTACATAAATAAGTCACAAAAATGTCAACAGATAGGTTCTGCTTACACTTTGCTTCCATGGTTTCATGCTATTGCCTTTCTTTATATAGGAAATTGATGTATATTACTGTAAGTGTGAGTAAATTGGTGTTAAAAATCACAGTGCATATTGGTCACTAAGAAAGCCTGTCCTCAATCAATTAATGATATTGAAGATTTAACAACTGAACTATATATCTTTAGCTACATAGAAGCATATGTTGAATGAGCAATTCTGTTAGCATCATCATATAGGTAGTGAAACCAAGGAGCAGAGGCAAACTAGTTAGGGAGCATAATGAATCTTGTGTATCTTATTAATTTAATCCCCTTGCTTTTCCCTTTGGATATACTGTGTTGTTTCTGTATAAAAGGCTAGGAAGTAATTAGATAGAAATTATTAGATCTTTAGGTGTGGAGATGAAAATCTTAATGCAGTAAAATATTAGAAGCTGTTTCTGTGTATTTTAGGCTGTATTGCCACATGAAGTTAAAACAGTACAGAAACTTTGAGCTAAATATCACTCAAAACACCCTTTTTAAGTTGCATGCAGACAGATAGGGTTCAAAAGAAAATTTTTAACCATGTTTAGAAAGTCTGTGAAATTTTTTTATTTTTAATAAATTCAGTATTCAAAGGGGAATCTTTCATTAGCATGCAAACCCCATTATTATTATTATTACTACCATTACTGTTACTTTAGATTACACTAAAATGTTTTCTACGTGCAGTGTATTTGTTCTGGAAAATACCTCTGGCTTCTAGTGAGTGGAAAAAACAGACTATAGAAACAGATTTAAGTACAAATTTTTTTCACAGCTAACTCATACTGAATCGTTGCATTAACTTTATTATTCCCTCTGCCTTTTCTCTTCCAGTAGATCTATTAAATCTCTTAATTTATATTCTGTAAATCTGAACTTTGACATTCTTTGGCATTTTTGCACTAAATCAAGCAACTTAATATTATTACAAGGTACATTTTAGAGCAGCCTGCATCTATAACTAACTTTTGTAGTCTTTCTGACTAACTGCACACAGCATAATGTTCTTTCAAACCTCTAACACACAGCATAATGTTCTTTCAAACCTCTAACACACAGCATAATGTTCTTTCAAACCTCTAACACTGTATCCTGTAATATACTTTACATCACCTGCCCTCCTTTTGTGATCTGGTGGGATAAACACTTGGATTATGGAATCTGGCTTTACAATAGGAATAGATGTCTTCTTGCTCTTCAGAAGTTTTACTTCTGAGAATTGCTGCTTGTAGCACTGCATTTTGGTTTGGAACACGCTGTTGCTCTGGAAATGTGTTAAATACTATTTTAAAGAGAACAGTTAGCAGGGGTTTTTGATATTACTCTTTTACTAAGAGCACAATTTTTTAAAGACAACAATTGTTTTATGATTAAAAAAAAACAAACAACAAAGGCTCCTTCCAAGATCTGGGAGACTTGATTTTATAATAACTTTGACTGACACCCTGGAGAAGTTATTTCATTTCTAGGTAATATCTCAGATTTTCCCATCAGGATAGTTGTATAGTATAAATAGGAAATTGATGATACAGTAGCATCTCATGGCTTTCTTTCCTACTGTGCAGTGCAACCAACACAATGTGTATTTTCTTTCATATTCTAATGAATCAGACTACAGATCAGTTCAAAATATTATATAGTAATATTTTATATTAAAGACTTAGTTTCAAATACTTATCAAGAATTCTTTTTTTTTTAATTCCATGTTCTTCCTTCTACTAGTTGAGATTTTTCGATATACATTGTAATGCTTTTAATCTTTGTGTGTCATAGAGAGCCACAAATTCTTATTGATCTGTGTCATCACCTTGGCAGGACGAACTCTGTTGGAAAAGCTCTTCAGCCAGCAGGAAAATGCACCACAAGAAGAAGCAGAAAAGCTATGTTCTCGCATTATTGCAATGGGTCTTCTACTTCCATTCACTGACTGCTTCAGAGAACCATGTCATCAGAGTGCCCAGCAAAGCACACCCACATTTGATGTAAGTACTGAAAAAGCTCTCTTCTGTCTATTTGCATAGAATCCTAGAATGGTTTGGGTTGGCAGGGACCTCTGGAGCTCATCTAGTCCAACCCCCCTGCAGTGGGCAGGGACATCCCCAACTAGAGCAGCTTGCCCAGAGCCCTGGCAAGCCTCACCTGCAATGCCTCCAGGGATGGCAACTCAACCACCTCCCTGGGCAACCTGGGCCAGTGTTCCATCACCTTCGTGGTGAGGAACTCCCTCCTAATGTCCAGTTTAAATCTACTCCTTGGCATTTTAAAACCATTGCCCCTTGTCCTTTCACTGCAGGCCTTTGCAAACAGGCCCTCTGCAGCCTGCTTGGAAGTTCCCTTTAGGTCCTGGAAGGTCACTAGTAGTTCCCCTGAAGCCTTCTCTTCTCCAGGCTGAACAATCCCAGCTCCCTCAGCCTGTCCTCAGAGCAGAGGTGTTCCAGCCCCTGAGCATTCTCGTGGCCTCCTCTGCACCTGCTCCATCAGCTCCATGGCCTTTCTGTGTTGAGGGCTCCAGAACTGGACCCAGTATTGCAGAGGAGGTGTGAGCAGAGCAGAGTGCAGTGGCAGAATCACCTCTCTGGCTCTGCTGGCCACGCTTCTCTTGCTGCAGCCCAGGATGCCATTGTGCTTCTGGGCTGCCAGCGTGCACTGTTTGCTCATGGCCAGCTTCTCAGCCACCAGCACCCCAAGGCCTTTTCTGCAGGGCTGCTCTCCATCATCTCATCCCCTAGCCTGGATTGATAGTGGGGATTGTTCTGACCCAGGTGCAGGACCCTGCACTTGGTCTTGTTGAAGCTCCTGAGGTTCCCCTGGGCTCACCTCTCCAGCTTGTCCAGGTCCTTCTGGATGACATCTTGCCCCTCCAGCTTATCCCCAGCACCCCATAGCTTGGTGTCATCTGCACACTTGCTGCTGGTGCACTCAATGCTGCTGGCCATATTGTTTATACAAATATTAACCAGTGCAGGCCCCAGCACAGAGCCCTGAGGGACACCACTTGGCACTGATAGCCTTAGTGACCAAAGTACTGGAACACTACCTGTTCATTCATTACATGACCTACAAGACTGAAAATGTTTAGAATTTGCAGTATAAAATCTGATGCCAAGAACTTCAAAATTGGGCTTCTCTTAGCTGATATTTCTTCTCAGATTGAATAAATTAAGTAGCTTACAGAAAACAAATGCTAATAGCTATGTAAGGAAATGATTACAAGGAAACAATTAGTGTGAAAAAAGTTGTGAAAATGTCATTTATTACTTAAAAAAGGACATATAAGATCTGTGACTTGTGTCTCCTCTTGCACCTCTCTCCATACCTGTACATTGGAATTTTTCTTTAGATTATGGGTTTTTTTTATTTCATTAGAAGAGGATTTTAATGCTGATCTAACCATTGGTTTAAAAGGCAGAGCAGTTAGACTAGTGTTATGTAATATTTACATTTCATCCTTCTAGAATTAGGAGATACATCATCTTTGACCTTACTTCAAAATTGGGAGCACAGCTAGTCCCATATTCTTTCTTCATCTCTGAGTTCATCAGCTGTGCCTCCAGTTGAGTCTTGCATTATTCCCAGTTTGGCTGGTGTCCTTTACACTCAGCTGAAAGTGTCATGAACAGAGTTCCTGTAACCCTGGCTTCATCCCAGCCAGGCTTGTCAGGCACCTTGTTGTCCTTCCTCCCTGCTACATCTTTTTTGGTTATTTTGATTTTTTGCTTAATCTGGTTCTTATAAAGCTGCTTATGTAACCCCTATACTATGTGTTCTTGCAGAATTGCCAACCTTTTTTTTCCACTTAAATCCTTTCTTTCATACCTCTTTTTCTCTTGTTGTGACTGATCCCATGTATTTCTGAGCTTTAACTTACTGTATTTTTTCTTCAATAAAATCCACTCTTCCCCTTTTGTTTAAGTGTGGTCCCACAGACATTGTTTTTTGAAGATGTTAGATTACAGTTTATGAAAATAATTCAATAAGTTTTACTCACTCTATGAACTATTGCTCAGGGCTGGAGACAAATATAAACAGATTATTTAAAAGTCCTGTTCTATCACTCTGATCTCCTTTCCTGGATGTCCTCCAGTGAATTTAATTGAACATGGCTGATGCTGAATTCTCTGTTGTCTTGAAATATTTGGGACCAACAAATAGCAATGTAAGCATAAATCCTCTGAGAACTGACAACTGTCATCACATTTATGCTGAGGATGGTGTCCAGTTTTCAGAGGTCAGATAGATAAATGTTAATAATGTTTGGAAATGGCATGTTCCTGCAATATCTCTGACTTCTTTGACAAATTTCAAGTTATAGCCCAATGGACAGAAACTTTAAAAATGTTATTAAAAAACAATGAGAAAACATTCATGTTCTTCCTTGGCCAATTTTATCAACTCTTTCTTTCTAAAATTGTGGCAGATACCTAGAATAACACATCTGGAAAAGAAAATAAATATAAAAATAACAGAAGCAGACAGGATTTTTAAGATGTTTGCTGTTCAGAGGCAGTGGAAGCTTTCACTATAGCTTCCCTATGCACTCTTATAATGTGAAGAGTATTTTAAAGAGAAAAAAAAGTACAGTGGTAGACTTAATCTCTGGGCACTTTTTTCCTTCCATAGCAGATTTCTGCTCTTTCTCTGACAGCCTTCTGACAAACCTTCCAAATAGTTGTAGGTTGTTTCTGAACATTTGGTTTAAAACATTTAAATTCTCAGTGAAAACTTGAATGATTTTGCAATGAATGCTTTTTATTTTCATTTTGTGTTTTGAGAACAAAATCGAGCATTGTTTTGTATCCACACTATAAGCCTTGTTTGGGGAACTTAATTTCTATTGTACACGTATTCCATATGTCTGAAATTCATCCTAAGCTTTCATATTTATTTTTGGTGTCATTCTAATTGGGCTAGGCTCTTGACATCTTTTTCAGTGCTGTTATTTTGATGAGTACCACTGTCAGTGACTTCTTGATTTATAAATCATTTCAGAATATTCTACAATGAAAGAGCTAAATGGACATCTTCTGAAGGATGTCTTTCTTTACTGTATAATGATGGGATTTTATATATAGGTGTGTTTGACAGTTTGGAGTAACAGCTAATCCTTGTGTGAATCATAATTATGATACCTGACTAGGTTGTCTTCTGTTTCTTCCACAAGGAAGCAGAGAGAGACAGACAGCTTAAAAGGGAAATGCTATAAAAATAGCTGGTTTTCTCATGTCTCCTGACTACCTGTGGTGTTGCAAATGCTTTTCAAGGAAATATAGACATTGCTTTCTTACTGCTGAATAGTGGCAGATGGTGGGACTTTGCAGGTCCGATGAAAGAGTCTTCACTGACATCAAGACTTTACTTAATTTTACCTTATTTGCACTGTTTACACCAGTCTGAAAATTAATAGTTGAACAGATTGCAGGCATCTATTTCTCAGAAGTCAGAGAGCCAAAATACCAGTGATCAGTTTCCAAATAACTTTCCTAAAGAATTAAATTTTTTGTTCCCCAAAGTGCTGCCCAAAGCTGGCCATAATGCAGCATAGATTCAAGCATACTTTCAATGCTCCAGAGGAAACTGTGTAAGACTTGAATGGAGTTCCAGCTTATGAAATTTGTCATGGCAGCATATTGGGGGTCTGTAATGAATAAGACTTTAAAAGTTAACAAGTGAAAACTGGAACAGAGCAGAGAAAATATATTGTTAATCTGCTGTCTTAATTCTTAATCTTTGTTATGTATGTTACCAAAGCAGTTGACTTCAGCTAAATCAAAGCCCTCATGTCTCCCTTTTCTATTGCCCAATCATACTTTGCAATGCTTTGTATTTTGTGGTGAGCAACTTCCAATATTCTTGAGAGTATTTGGATGATCACTTGGCTGAAGTATTCCTGTTTGCTGTTTCCCTGCTTCCTTTTTAAGTCTCAATTTTAGACTTATTTTATAGTTGTTATACCTAGCCCTGCAGTCGTCTTGTCTTCTTTTTTTCCTTTTTTTTTTCTTTCTTCTTTCCACTTACTAGTGGTGATGCTCTTGTAGACACTTTCAACTCAAGTATATTGTATATAGGATGTTGCTAGATTTTTGTACTTCATTTCACGGGAAAGAAATATTTCAAGTAACTACTGGAAAGAGTCCAGAGGAGAGCTACAAAAATGATTAGAGGACTGGAACCGTTTCTCTTATGAGGAAAGGCTGAGAGAGATGAAGCTGTTTAGCCTGCAGAAGACAGAGAGTATCTTAGCAGTACTTATAAATATCCCAAATGAGAGTCTCAAGAAGATGGGGCCATATTCTTTTCAGTGGTGCCCAGCCACAGCACAAGGGATAATGGGCACAAACTGGAATGTAGGAGGTTTTATCTGAACATAAGGAAAAAATTCTGTCTTTTGAGGTTGACAGAGCACTGGAACTGGCTACCCAGAGAATTTGTGGAATCTCCTTTACTGGAGATATTCAAAACCTACGTGGAAGCATTCCTGTGCAATCTGCTCTAGATGGACCTGTTTTACCTGGGGTCTTTGACTAGACCATCTCCATATATCCCTTCTAACCTCTACCATTCTGTGAGACTGGGATGGTGTTTTGAAACGTGAAGTGTTTTTAAACTCATTGTTGAGACACATGAATTTTCTGGAAAAAAAGATCATTTGAGCAAAATGTTCAAACAATCAAATCTAATTCATGAGGACAAAGGGCTACTTCAGATATATTGCAGTATTATGACTGACTTGCTGGTTTTTAGCCATGGAAGATGTCTATGCTCACTAGTACAGAAAAAGCTACAAGCCAAGAGCCATGTTTAATCACTGCTCTGGTTCTGTCAGTGGTCAGACAGATTTCTTACTGAAACTCTTCTCAAAAAGTAAACCACTTTCCCCATTCTTCATAGTATTGATTTCTTTATTTTAAAAGCTGCTTAAAATAAAGCAGTCTCCTGCCGATAAGAACATTTTGAGGTAGCTGGGCTCAAATTTCTTGAACTAAAACCTTGCTTGTCCAATTAACTGTTTATATGCAGTGGGAACATGCAATTTGCTTTCTTTCATTTTGGAGGTTGTATACTTAGTATGTTAGAATGATTAAACTTTCTGAATGGAAAAAAAAAAATTGCTTCCATGCACTTGAAACAGTCTAAATAACAAGCAGTTATACACAAATGTGGAACAAGCTCTTTGGAGCTCTTAGCCTGGAGAACACCTCTGAGTCATGGAGTCAGGCCCCTGCTTATCCCAAGTACCATAAAATGTAACATCTCTGTGAGTTTATCTAGTTCCATCTTAAATGTAGTTACACTTTTTCCTCTCCCTACTCCTCCAGCTCTTCCTGTTGGAATGTTGTCTACATCCAGACTACTCTGATAAGTAGGACTCTTCTTGTAACTACCACTCTGTATTTACTCCTGCCCATTTTTACCTGCCTGTGGACATGCTAAACCTAATGTCTTAGCCTCTTTCAGATAAATTTACATGTTTGGGGTTCTAGTGAAAAATTGTTAAAGTTTTCTATTTGAAAATAAATGTCTTACAATATAGGGCCTGAGTCCATCACGGCTTAACACAGGAGCCATCAAGGAAGTGAGTACAAATTTACTCTAGTGTAAGAAAATTTAGAGGTCCTGTTAGTGCACTTACCCTATCTATTGCTGGCTGGGCTGAAAGGCAGATGCTAGTCCTCTGTGCTTCTGTCCTGCCCAGTGTTTCCCACCTCACCATACATGATCTGTATGGGGGGGCTCTTTTCCTTGACAATTGTCAAAATACTTCTCATCATATTTTTTGTTTTATCCCCCCTTGATTCTCACATTGCTAATTCATGGTTTTGCAACCAGTTTAGACAGACATGTATATATTTATTGCTGTTTCAGCTTCATCTATTTAACTCTTTTAAGCATTTCTTACAATGACNGAAAAGGCACTGAGGAGGAGTGTGGATGGAGCCCTCCCTAGAGCTTCGTTCATGAAGCCTAGCCACGATGACAATGACTATCTGTCCTTTGAACTAGAAGCAGATAAAGTCGATGAAAACCTCTTTCTGTATGTCATTTGCTAGAGACTCTGAGTAGCTTACAGCACTGGCTTCCATCTTGAAAGAGCAGTGTATCATTAGCTCAAGCAGTGAAGAAACATAATTAATATTTAATATATCATGTACCTGAAATTTAACACTGTGGTACCCAAGAATGAATATTGGTTACAAAAAGCCATCCTTTGTGCCTACTGAGAGTAAGCTGGGAAAAGAGTTAAGCTACAGACCTGACTTTCTGTGTCTCTATTGTAAATGCTGGCATCTATAAGTGGTAAAATGTCTATTGATTAGATACCATCAGATCCTGCAGGCAATTTTCCTCACCCATGTGTGAATGCTCTGCAGTTTTAAGAACCAATGGAAAGTGCTGTGTAAGGATGTGTGGAAACAAGAACTCTTCTTGACATCATATTTAGTGCACTGGACTCGGACATCTTTAAGCGTTCAGTGTCTGCTCAGAAATGAGTCTGAATAAACAAGACTGGGATCATTCATTAAAGAAGATATATATATATATACACACATTTTCAGTGTTTTAAACACTGAATATGGGATCTGAGCAAGGTGAAGTAGAAATTGATGTATTCAAAGCTTGATTACGGTAAGAGTATTTGATGGCTATACTTATGATATCTAGTAAAAATTGCACCTGAAACAAAAAGATTAGAGAAGAATTTGGATGTGGGAATGGAGGTTTGTGGATGCTTGTATTACAGTTATTAATGATAGAGGCAAATCTGGAGTTTTCTGTTTGGGTTTATTTATTTTATTTGAATAGTACTTATGCAGCCAATTCTCTGGTGTTTGTATCTTTTCCAAAATGTTCTAATAATAATGCAGATTTATGGCATTATCTGATTTGGAAAAGGAGAAATAAGTTGTGTTAGTATATTAGTTGATAAGGCACTAAAGACAAAAGATTTCAATTTGGAACAGTAGCTTGAGTGAGTAGGAACTCGGATATTCAAATGAATAATTTCTTTTGAAGGGTGTGGAAGGGGAGACAGGGTTAATCTTTTCCCATTTTAAGTGTAGTTTATGGACTATCAATTTGAAGTCCAGACCTTCAGAATATCTTCTCTCATGATGTTTTTTCATATTTTTCAATTATGTTTTTAAGTATGCACGTAATCTGAATGTAGTTGTTGTTCAATGCCTTGTTTATATGTTGAACCTTTGGTTGTAGTGCAAGTCCCTTCCAGGCATTTTTGCAAGGTCATATTTACCTCGATTAAATTTCTACTACATTATGAGTGACAATCCCAAGACAAAAAAAAACAACCCAAAAACCCAACAAACAAACCAAAACCAAACACAACACAAACCAGAAAACACTGTCTTCTATACTCATGAACAAAGCCCCCATGCTAGCTTAGGAGTCTGTTGTGGAGTTGTGTGATGCCTTACTTTATAACTATAGTTTATATGCTGTAAATTCTGTCAGCAAGGACACAGGTGCTTCATATTTTATTGTCCTCATAATGCATACCATCTGTACAATAATTCTGAGACATACTATGATTTTTGTTAAAATAATCTTAATTCATGAAGACTAATCATACTTCAAAAATGTGTTGATAAATGATTGCACCATGTCTTTCAAGAACTGACATGATAAACTATGATGTCCAGGAACAGTTTAACTGTTTATCTTTTTGCATGAAGCTATTTCAGTATTAAAACCGGTCTGTTATCTTCTATTTTATTGCCTTATAATCCTAACTGTAATCCTGTTGAAAATCAACTGTGCTTACCTAGCTAACCCTCCATAGAACTTTTTCTTCCTTGTGTTCCCTGTTCATTCTGGTTTGCCGTGATATTTAGATGGTGCAAAACCAAGACAATAGGTAGAGATATGACTCCCTCTCTCTCTTTTAGTCCCCCCAAATTAAGAATTAGGCAGAAACCCCAAAATACATGTCCTTTAAAAAGTTGCAATTATACTAAGTTACTGGAAGAACTGCATTTATCAATCCTGTTTGTATGTTCAAATACAGTAGCATAGTGATGGGAAACAGGAACTTCAAGGAACGTATTGTTCATGGCTACGCAAAGAACCTGATGTGATTCTTATATTAAGCTTTTTATCCATTTAATTTTACCTTTCTCTAAGGTCTGTGTATCTGGCTGGCTTTTTGCCATGTCTTTCTTGTTGCATTTGTCTGTTCTGAGTTGTTCTGCATAGAATATGATCACACTTACAGCGATTTATTTTTAAGCAAATTGAAATGTGCTCACATGGAATAGCAATTATCCCGCAAAATGTATATAACTATTTTATTCTCCCCTCTGCATGTCTCTTCAATATTTAGTATTATGTGTAGAATCTTTAAAAAAAAAAAATCTAAAAATTAAATATGCAACAGGAAAAATATATTACCAATATTTTCCTAGGGTAATAGTGTGAATGAAGTGTAACAAACATGATTTTTGTAAGAAAACGATATTATGTGATATTTGCATCCTGTGATGTGATCTTTTTTTTTCCCCGTCCCCCACTTTTGTACTACAACACTTGGATATTTCCAGATCCCTTGCTAAGATACTCCTACAGTTGCTGGGATGGATCTCTACAGAGTTTCTAGTATTACAAATGTTTAACCCCTTTAAGTGCGTGTTGATGCATACTGGGAGTCACAAGATTAACTACTTGAATTGATACCATCTAAAAACCTTTCTGTTGGGTTAAGGAATGCTAGCTCTCATCAGAGAGTCTGGATGGCTCTTAATAAGTGAATCAAACTCAAATCTATTGACTAATACGTATATAATCTGATTTGAGCCCAGAAGACTAAGAATACCTTTAGTTCATTGGTTGTTTTTTGGTTTTGTGTTGTTTTAAAAATTTCTAAATGAAAACCACAATTTTAGCTGCCTTTCTATGAATATGGAAATGTAAATGAAAAAATCAGTACTGCAAAGAAGAAATCTGTTTAATTTATGCTGAAACAATTCTTCTTCTTCTTGCTTATGCAATTTGTGTAAAAAGATTACATAGTGTGTGGACTGACATTTTTCTCTATAATAATAATATAATATAATGTAATAATATAATACAATAGGGTAATAATGTAATACAATAATATAATGTAATAATATAATACAACAGGGTAATAATGTAATGCAATAATATAACGTAATAATACAATACAACAGGGTAATAATGTAATGCAATAATATAACGTAATAATACAATACAACAGGGTAATAATGTAATGCAATAATATAACGTAATAATACAATACAACAGGGTAATAATGTAATGCAATAATATAACGTAATAATACAATACAACAGGGTAATAATGTAATAATGTAATACAACAGGGTAATAATGTAATACAATAATATAATGTAATAATGTAATACAACAGGGTAATAATGTAATACAATAATATAATGTAATAATGTAATACAACAGGGTAATAATGTAATACAATAATATAATGTAATAATGTAATACAACAGGGTAATAATGTAATACAATAATATAATGTAATAATGTAATACAACAGGGTAATAATGTAATACAATAATATAATGTAATAATGTAATACAACAGGGTAATAATGTAATACAATAATATAATGTAATAATGTAATACAACAGGGTAATAATAATCTCTATATCTACAGTCAAGATTGATAGAACGTGTTCTCTCTAAGGAAAGAATTGGCAAAGAATTTGTCCTGCTCAAAAACAAAAAAAGTGCTGAACTCTCTTCTACCATCTCATTGTTCTGTAGATAACTAAAGATTAGAGTTCCTATTGAGGACAAAGATAATTCCAAAATGGAAACAAAAATATTTTAAGAATAAATTTACATTAACATAACAAATTTAGTGAAGTTTTTGTCAGGAGTATGTAAACAAATTTACCTTGATATAGAGGTTATATATTGAGCTATTTTTGTTAAACAGCTTTGATATTTTGAGTTTGTCTTTCCATATGAACTTCTCAACTTTTTTTTTGTTTTTTACTAACCACAGCAAGACCAGCTTTATACTTGGGCTGCAGTTAGCCAACCCACACATTCATCAGATTATATTGAAGGAAGCTTTCCAAGGAGAATTCCATCGGTGTGGCCTCCACCCAAACCTCCAGATGAAGAACAAAGACTCAAAATTACGGAAGAAGGTATAGTTTTTGGACACAGATAAGATATATGTATGGCATGGGGAGGAGCTTCTGCCTTTTAGAAGCCAACATATAAACAATATCTTACCTTCTAACACATACCCAATTTTCAAGATCTTGGATTGACATCGGAAATGTTAGCTAGGATGAATCTAATAAAAATATTCAGCCAAGATGTGCGCCTGGCATCTGCTGATTAATGGATTTTACCAGGTGTGACCTTTGGGCTTTCCCCATTTATACAGCTTCACAGCCATGAGATAGTGATGCTTTTCTCTTAAAAAATATGGAAAACTTCAGAATCCCACAAAGTTTTTAGAGAGGTGTGAGGTATTCCTTTGTGGATTCGGCAGTCCTCTGCCAACAAAGCAGTAGGAAAGATGTTTACAAAGTTGGTTAATCTTAAAACTTACAAGGTTATCCTACCAGCCAAACTTCTGAAAACTTCTGCATAGTCATTTAAAGCTTTGTTTAAGCTGAGAACTAAAACAAAACAAAGAAAACCCTTTTGCAGCAGACAATGGAATTGAGAGGACAATGTGTTAGTAGTGTTGATGGGCTAATACTACACTTTCTTGGAGGCTTAGCTTTGTGTTAGTATTCAATGGCTTTCCACACTTTTCCATTGCATTCATCCCCATGACTTGCATGGAAGGTCAGTGGGTAATCTCAATTTTTCCATTTCCTACAACTCCTTTTTTTCATTTCTCACATTTGAAGAATTAAGTCATTCTTTCAACAGATCTCTTTGTATTGTTTGTAGGCTTTGGGTGGAGTTTCAGATTGACTTTTCTTTGGGGCTTCTCTGCTGCTTCCTCTGGAACATAAGTATTCCTTGCATGGAATTCATTTCTAAGTGGTGCCAGCAAAAATGCAATACTGCTATGTTATTCTCTTTATGCTGTGTCTTTTACTAAAGCAGATCTTAACAGAGTTGAAGGAAATATTTCTGCATCCATCTCACTGATGCAATTGAGAATGTGGAATCCTGTAGTACTGGACTGTTGAACTAACCCAATTTTTTACTACTGATCTACTATTTTATGTTGTATTCAATGAAAGGGCTGTCATATGTGGTAGTAGTAACCTACCTGAAAGGGCAGCTTGTGTTTCTCATCTGGGAGGCTTAGCTAATGGATGTGTGATCAGAGTATTTATGAACAGAATCTGCACTGGAAAAACAAAAGGATGAATATTATTATGTTTTTGAGGTTAATGCAAGTCCATAACAGTTTTCTTACTGGAAGATCAAGATCAACATTGATTACATAAAAATATTTTTAAATGTAAAGACTTTTAATAATTTTACCAATTTGAAAGAGAATCAAGAGATAATACTAATCATTTCTAAATGTGTTGATTTTGTACATGGTTTATTTTCATTCTATGTTCTATTTACTGTTATACCTACTACACATATGTAACGTGTACAGTAATTTTGTTCCTTGACTCAAACACTGCCCTCTCAAAAATTACATAAATATTAAGAAAATAGGAGTAAAATGGAAAATTGTGTATTTTTACTATTTCTAAATAGAACATAAATAACTCTCAAAATTTACTTGAGGTGCTGCCATTCAAAAATATTATTGAAATTGTGTTTTCTGGTGCAGTGTAGCACAATGGAGAGGAAAGGAAATATAATTGTTCTGAATCCAGGAACCAATAACTTGCCACATAGTAGAACTTGGAGATTGGTGATGTTTCATGTGAAGCCTGAAGAATAAATACCTTCCCCAAGATTTGTAACTAGATTACCTTATGTAGCTGTGCCTTGGAAGGGTGGATAGAACAAGCTTTTTTTTTGTTTAAAGGTTTGAATTCCAGAGTGCAGAGTAGCTGTATTTTATATTATGTATAATTCTTACTATATAGATTAAACAGATACAATATTAACATTACGGATAACAGTGTATAAACAAACCCATCCATTTTAGACAATGGTATTAATCCAGAGAGGAATCCAGGAGGACATTTTTAGATGTAGAATCTTTATTTTTGTTATACATGTTAGCAAGGCAACAATACTAGGCCTTCAAGTTTTAAGCAAGGCAAGAAGAAATTCTGTAAGGTCTTAGGTTATCTGTTCCTAAGTTAGCAAAGTAATTGATCATCTGTTTAATATAGAGTATATGAAATCGTTTTGCTCTCTGTCATGTGGAATGTTATTGGGTGCAATGAAAGGGTTATTGACTGTTGTTATCTGTTATGTGGTTTTTTTTCCTTAGGTTGATTGGGTTTCTTTTTAATTTGTTTGGGGTTTTTTTTTTTTTTAGGTTGCTTATTTATTAAAAACCTGAAGTTTGGAAATACCTAATATGAATTTGGGTTAAAGTCAGCAGATAATTATACCAAAAAACATTTTCCAGTTCTGTATTCTGAAAAGTTTCAGGGACAGTGATTCCACCTCTTCCCTGAGCAGCCTGTGCCAATGCTTGATAACCCTCTTGGTGAAGAAATGTTTCTTAATATCCAATCAGTACCTCAGCTAGTGAAACCTCAAGCCATTTCTTTTTGTCCTATCACTTGTTACTTGGGAGTAAAATGTTCTCTTTCAGGTAATTTGTAAAACAAGTATCTCATAATCGCTTGGTTTAAAAATGTTCCTAACCTTTCCTTCCTTTGGAGGAGACATTAACAGCTTTTCCCAGAAATCATTCCCTGGTTTTGGTGAGATTCTTTTGAGGAGTGAGCATACAATTCATCCTGAATTGTCTTGAGTAAATGGATTTATCTGAAAGTCAGCAACAGGGCATTCTTTATCTGTACTAAACACTTGTCAAAGTGAGAGATGACGAGCTGCTTCCTGTTAATGACAGCCTAGCCTCATCCAGCTTTTTATGATTGGGAAAAATTCTGTCAGATGAGGCTTGAAATTCTGTTTCAGTAAGAAATTAAGTAAAAAAGGTTGAGAATTGTTAATTTTCAAGGGGGTAGCCTTGCAGCATAACTGCCACTGGCAATGAAACTTCCCTCTTATACATCTCACCTCCCAAGGCTTATGATTGCCACAAAGCTGTGTGGAGGCCAAACATCTAGGAGCTCTGTATCCAGAGCTTCTGGACCATAACTGTTTCATTCTTCCTGTAAATGGTCAACATATTTGCCTGCTGTGTAGTAGTATCCTTAAAAATATAAGAAGGATGTGAAACACATTCCCTGGAAAGTATTCTGTGTAAAAAAATTAGGCTATGACCAGTTTGAGAGGCATCATTAGCAGTAGCTACTAAGCTGGTTAGAGGTCTCTGCACAGTGTAGCTGCTGGGATTTTTGTTGTCTCTTTTTGTTTTCCTTTTTTCTAGTTAACTCCCATCAGGCAAGAGAATGGAGGCACAGTAAGGTTCTTTAAGGTTAGGGAAGAAACCTTTAAATAGGTCAGAACAGAAACCAGAGCTTTTAATTCAAACCCTGTGCTTTAACTGAGAGGTCGGTCTCTTCCATAAATAAATTCAAAAGAAGTCTTACCAAAACACTTTTGAGGGTCGTAAATGTGTAATGGCTTGTTACATGCTTGTCATTTCCAGCACAAAATCTCTTCTTTCTTCTTTTCTGGCAGCAAATCAGAATACAGCAGCGTGTAGAAACAATGTACAGTATATGAGTCTCATTGACGTGAATATTAGCACAGTTGAGCTAATTTCTTCTGTGCTTAAGTTTGGTTTAAATGAAAATATGTTCATGAAAACAGCAATCTCAAACACTAGTATTTGTAATTGTCATCCAGATTTTAAAATCAGAGAGGAAATCTATTTGGAGTAGGTGTCTTATATTTTGGCGCCTGTTTTCTAGGTAAAATATGCAGATAAAAGCTTATAGTCCCACTGTGATTTTATTTTTCATTGGCACAGTGATAGTTGGAGATTTGTAGCTCCATTTAAAAACATCATTCTGGCAGAAATATTTTTTTCTCTATTTAGAGACAATAATTAAGTGAGGGAATGATTAGACATTCATTAGAATTCTCATTAGTTACTACAAAGTAGAAAATAATTGAAAAAGATACAGCCAGAATGAAAAGTGAAACAGTAATACTTCCATGTAAATGAGTCATGTGGTCAAAATTCCAAAAGTCAAATTAATCCTGGTTGATTTCCCAAAAGTCAGAATGTAGAATTCAGCACAAAGGCAAAGAATTAGTTTTTTTGTATTCTCAATTTGAATATCCTCAGTTCTGGGAAGCTCTAACTATACACTTACACAATAAGTCTACTGTCTCAAACTATCCCTTTGAAAGCCTGAGATGTTGTAAACAGTGAATAATAAAGCTAGAATGAAATCAAGATTTCCCCAAATTTATTTGGGATAAGAGCAGATGCATTCAGCATGCTTTTAAACTGTGAGTTTAGATCTGTATCATTATCTAGCTCATTGTGCTACGCTGTGCATGCTGGCAGCCCAGAAGCACAATGGCATCCTGGGCTGCAGCAAGAGAAGCGTGGCCAGCAGAGCCAGAGAGGTGATTGTGCCACTGCACTCTGCTCTGCTCACACCTCCTCTGCAATACTGGGTCCAGCTCTGGAGCCCTCAACACAGAAAGGACATGGAGCTGATGGAGCAGGTCCAGAGGAGGCCACAAGAATGCTCAGGGGCTGGAACATCTCTGCTATGAGGACAAGCTGAGGGAGCTGGGATTGTTCAGCCTGGAGAAGAGAAGGCTTCAGGGCAGCTACTAGTGACTTTCCACTCCCTAAAGGGAACTTGCAAGCAGGCTGCAGAGGGCCTGTTTGCAAAGGCCTGCAGGGAAAGGACAAGGGGCAATGGTTTTAAATTGGAGAGGAGTAGATTTAAACTGGACATTAGAAAGAAGTTCCTCCCCACAGAGGTGGTGGAACACTGGCCCAGGTTGCCCAGGGAGGTGGTTGAGTTCCCATCCCTGGAGGCATTGCAGGTGAGGCTTGCCAGGGCTCTGGGCAAGCTGCTCTAGTTGGGGATGTCCCTGGCCACTGCAGGGGGGTTGCACTAGATGAGCTCCAGAGGTCCCTTCCAACCCAAACCAGGCTAGGATTGTGGAGATTTGAAATCCTAATGAATGTTGGGGCAGAGGAGGACTAGTAGAGGATGTGAAAAAGACCACAGAGCTGACAGTAGTTATCAAACTCATGCATTCTTTTGGTCCTTTGTGAACAGGCACAAGCCACTGACATTAAAGACAGGAACACTTCTTAGTGAGACTGAAGGGGAAGAAAAAGGGGCCAAGAACCTTTCCTTGACCTTCTGCAGTATGTGTTTTTAGAGCCATAAACACTTCCTTATTTTTCCTTCCTTTGAATCTGAAATGTTGCCAATCAAAATGGACTGGTTCAAGTTTTAAATGGCAGCATTTCATGTGGACTCAAAATGCATATATTTCAAATTGAGATCAGGTTGGCTTTATTTATGCATATAACTTATTCAGTTAATTTTAGATGGATCATTTGGAAAGTGAGACAGTTTACATTGTTTTCTTTTTACTCTGCCCTCCTTTAATAAAATTTTACATGTGTGTTTTGAAACATTAATGATTTTTTTTACAGAGAAATTTAAAAATCTGTATCTTCTTTTCAAATTCAGAGTTGAAATCTACTGTCCTAGAAACAGAGAAACAACGTGCAGAAGAGATTCAGCAGGTACAGGTAAGAGTCTCAAATAAGTGTTTTATCATTTTGGAAGTCCAGAAAAGCCTGATGTATTACTAGAAAATGGGAAGAGAGGATTTGATTGCATTAGTAATCTACAAAAGTTCATGTGAATTACAGTGGCAGAGATTTTAGTTTTCTTTTGAGTTTGATGCTAGTAGGTTACAGATTTAGGCTACCATGCTGGACATCAAAGGGAGATAATGTAATCCTGGGAGAATGGAGATTTAATCTGGGTTGGATTTGCTCAGCATAAACTCAACCACCCAAAATATTTCACCATTCATGTCAAAGTTAGGAACTTTGAATTTTGCTTCCTTGCCAAACCTAGCTTATTTTCTGTGCAAGCTCCCTAATCACAGGTACCCAACTGATCTTACAAAGGAATAAGACTATTCAGTTGTTCTGGGAGTAAATGAAGAAGAAGGTGGTAAAATTTTGGTTTCCTTAAATCTTTGGAGCAAGTTCTTGATTTTTTTTCTGTCTTTTAAGTGGGGTTTGGGTTTTTTGTGGTCTTTTGGTTTGTTTATTTGGGAGGTGTTGGTAATGATGGTTCAGACATCACTGCTTTCAGCAACATTTGTGACAGTGATCAGTGATTTGCTTTTTGAGGGAGAAAATAAGGAATACTAAGTGGAACAAGTGCTGCTGAAGATTAGATTAGCAAATTTAATCAAGTATTCTATGACCATGAATGGGGAGAGTAGGTATATTACCTTTAAGCCTCTTGTCTTGCCAAACAACATTAGAGTCCTCTCTAGTCAGTTACTTAAATTCTTCTATCTCCATAATTAAGAATGTTTTTAAACTACATCCCATGAATTACAATAATATCACAGAATTATACTACATTGCAATATTTTAAGTTTAAACTGAAATATATCTCTTCCATGCTGTTTTTACTATTTCAGTCACCTAGGTCTCCACAGTGATTATTTCTAGTATCTCTTCTTCTGCTGAGAACAAAGTTTAACCAGCAGCACTGTTTGATTGCTTGAAGGTTAGGTTGGTTTTGTTAGTTTTAAAACTAACCTATTATGTTTTCCAATCATGGAGTTGCATTTGCTAGTATTGTTAGAGATTCCTATCCCTCTTGCTCAGTGTTGGTGTCTTACAACAGTAATGTGAATTTACATTCTGTACTATTATTCATCAAAGAATGATTAGATGGGATTTTTGAGCAACATAGTCTAGAGGAAGGTGTGCTTGCCTGTGGCAGGGGGATTGGAAATATGATCTTTAAGGTCCCTTCCAACCCAAACCATTCTATGATTGAATGAATGAAGAGCAGAAATGAATGCACAACCACCTCTCTTGCTGTATTATGCCATCATCCCTCTGCTTTATTCTGAAAATCAGAGAGGAACTACATGTCAATAAAATATTTTCCTTGTTCAAATTATTGATGTACAGTCCCAAACAGTTGAATGTATTCTACCTATCTATCAATATCTATTTATATCAATCTATACAAATATTTAGAAAGTAGAATATTCACACTAACTTTTTTCATCATCTTTGTGGATAAATCCTTTACTGCATTCAGATAAATCTTGGTGTTATTTGCACTTCTTTAAGGTGATGAAATACAATAGAAATCTTCTATTCTTTATCTAGTTTATCCATAAGTGTGGGTTGTTTTTTTTCTGAAGCAAGCAAGCATTGGCTGAAGATAGCTAAATAGGTGATTTTTCTATTTTCCTTTGGTACATGACAAAGTATGAGAGCCCTACTGTAGAACTAGCCACTGACCAACTAAGTCTGCTTACAGGCTTCTTCCTTCTCCCTTTCTTGGGAAAAGACATTTTCCACATGCTATTAAAATTATTGGAGAGGGTCATAGACTCATAGAATCGTTGTGGTTGGAAAAGACCTCTGAGACCATCAAGTCAAACCAACACTGCCATGCTCACTTCTAAACCTCTTCCAAGCACCATCTCAGCACATTTCTCCCCAGGCAGCCTGTTCCAATGCCTGAGAACCCTCTCAGGGAAGGAATTCTTTCCTAATATCCAATCTGAACCTCCCCTGATGCAACTTGAAGCCATTTCCATTCGTCCTATTGCTTGTTACCTGGAAGAGACTGAGCCCCATCCCTGCTTGCTTTCAGCAGGATGCAGCTGATCATTTAGCTCTTTTAGGATTAACAGTTAAATAAAATATTCAGAATAATTCTAAATGAATTAGAATAAATGAAAGTTACACAGGGAGCCTAGATTCTACACATTCCTGCCACTGGAAGGGGCTTTTGTGTGTTCTTTTCCTCCACAGTGTTCAACATAACCTTCCTATTTTGAGCATTATTTTCTAAAATGTTTAATAGTACTCTTTTGAGTCCAAAATAGCTAACTTTTAAAAATGACAGTTAAAAAAAGAAAAGGCCTGGGCATGTGATTGCTTTTAGAAACAGAAATGTCTGCTTAGTCTTCCCAGTACAAAAAGAGAAAGCTTTGTTAGACCTAATTCCTTCAGTGAGAACACTCAGAGAAGAAATTGATGTCCTAAGTTAGATAATTCTTAGCTGATATTTAGATTTGACAGCTGTATTTTTGTACAAGAGCCAATTTCCTTTGCAATTTTCCCAAATTTTAACTCAGTTTTCAGGTTTGCTTGGCTTTGTGTACACAAGAGTTAAAACCAGAGTCTTAGCAGAATAGAGAAGAAACTCAAACAATGAAACAAAAACTGCCAAAATCCACAAGCATCTTGTAATTGTAAAATTATATACATGAAAACTAGGCTTTGGTTAGTCTTGGGACATCATAGAACCAAAAAGTCACCTAAATATTATCAAAATGTCTTTTTTTTTATTGCTTTTAAGTGTCTATTCTGAGTATCACCAAAAGAACCCCCTCATTTGGTTTATTTAAAGGTCAGCAGCGAGATGTAATGAATTCTTCCTCATGCTATTGATGATGCCTGGTGTCTGTAATCCTGTTTTAGGAGATGAAACAAGATCTGTTCTCATCTTGCAAAAATAAAGCTAGGCTTGCAATGTGTCATGAGCAGGAACTTATCTTCTAATTTTAGGTCCAATGTGTAATGTTAGAATTGGGTTCTCTTAGCTTAAAGCAGGTGAATATCAGGAGGCATATGTAGGCTTGTAGCATATGTTAGCTTTGAGAAGAATTATCATAAATGTCCAGAATGGAAACAACATTTGTGTGAAATGAGATGATAGAAACCTGGCACAAAACTTTACTGCTGGGATTATAGGAACTGCTGAAGTGCAGAGCATTTTGCTCAGGCACTAAAGGGGAGTTTAACCCTTGTGTAACTTCACTCCAGGACATAAATACAAACCAGGTCCACTCTATTTTTTTTATGTTCATATTCAGAAATTAATAATTTTATTGATGGAAATCTGTCTCTGATTCTTAATATTAAAACTTCGTTTTCCCTTTAAATCTGCTGCAATTTTCAGATTTTTGTTTGTTTTTAGGAAGGCTAATTTGCACTAATAGATTTTTGCATGTTCTACAGCTGTAGAGAAAGCTTAATTAATCTTTTCAAAAAGATGAAGTGAGGTTGTCTGTGTTGAGACCTCAATAAAACAGGTTTTCTCTTCCAGTTGAGGTTGTCTCTTCCAGCCTGTTTCTCTTCCTCTATGACTAGTGGCTGAGCTCTGGGATTAAAACACTGTCTTCTGAGAATGTTGTTTGGGATTTCTTGGGCCCTGAAGAAAGGATGAGAACTCAAGTAGAAATACTAGAAAGGAGGGAAGAAGTGTTTAATCAGAGCCTGAAAGACTTCATCAAGAAATCAGTCTACTCAGCCAGTAGATGGCAGTTAAGTATTTTTTAACAGACTGTGCAGGGCACTTGTAAGTTACTCCGGGCTGGGGTGAGGTCCTGCAGATACCCTACATAGTAGTAGTATTTATTTTTTAGTCAGAAACTGGTGACTTTCTGACAGTTAGTAAATTAGCCTGTAAAAAGTACACACATTTACTGGTTTAATTTGACCAGGGATTAGTAACTGGAGCATCTCTCAAAGATAATAAAACTGTGTTTAGTAAGCGTTTAGAAAGTTGTGTTCTGTCACTGTTGAGATTGTTGGAGTTTGGTTTGGTTAGTTTCTTAAATCAGTGAAGAGAATATATTTGATTTGGTCTACAAGGTTTTCTGGATTACTGTCTCTTGTAGTGATCATTTAAAGTTTTACTGCTGAAATACCATTATTTAAATAATGAGGTAAGTTTTATTTTGGATATAGAATTCATTTCTTCAACTGTAATTCTGAATCTTTTCCATTTAAAACAACAACAAAGATAAAAGTGTGCCAGACATAATTTTTATCAACTTATTGATATACAGAAAGTATAAATCATAGACTGTATATTTAAATAAAAGTGAATTAAGGAGTGTAGTATGTCAAGCTTGTGTGGTTGAAAAAGGAATGCAGTTAATTCTCAGAACAAATGCTAATATTTTGCATTATATCTGGACTTCACAATATGTGGATTGACTTCCATTGTTTTACTTAAAGGCATTGTTTGTTTCGTTAAAAGGAATAATCCATTGGTGTAATTTTTAATTAATACTCACAAGAACCTGCTTGTGGATTTCATGTTCTTCCTCTAGTTTCACAACTTCTACATCACAGACTTTTCTCAGAATGTGGCAGAACATCATATAAATTTTGCATCTTGTAATCATGTGCATTCTGTGTTTTCTGTTTTGGCTATGCTTGAAACTTAGATAAAATCAGATAGACCTTTTTGTCATTTGAAGTACAATTTGTTTGTAAACTAGCCCCAACCTTAAAGTTCAGGTATTAATAATCTCTGAACAGTGTGCTTGTAAATTCTATTCAATGGGAGTTAATTTAGGATTTACAGACTTAGGTTTCTTCTGTCTTTGATAGGAATATAAGGAGAAATTAGAGTAAAATGGAGAAAGTTATTCATCACATGATGGTCATTTCAATGATATGGAATGGAAAATAAACCCAGAACAGTTTTTATCCTAACTTCTGTGACTCCCAAGGTCCATGTTGCCTACTGGATTCCAGGTTTTAGATAGCTCTTCATCTGCTGAAAGACTCCATTGCAGCTAATTCTGCTTTAGTGTTCTCAAGCAACAAACAAACACCTAAAATGATAGCAAAAATAGGCAAAATAAGGTTACATTAAAATTAAAGTTGAATTTTCTGGATTTTTTTCCTCTTCTCTTTCTGTGGCTGCTCTCATTGACATACTTATTTGACACTGGGTAAGTGATAGAATAGTTAAACCAGTCTCTGGGCTAAAAAAGCCTTTTTGGAAGTATTTTTTGTTTACTGTTGTACTGTTTCATACTTCTACAACAATATTTCACATATGCCTTCCAAACTTGAGGGATTGTTTTGTTTGTGGTGGTGATTCGTTTGTTTGATTGATTGGTTGTTTGCTTAAATAAAGCAAGTCTAAAACTTTCTGAGCAATGAGGCTGAAAAATGTTACCTGTGCAGGCTAAAAATAATTTATAAGATGGCACTAATTATACTTGACTGCTGTGTAGCTCCTCAGGTTGTCAGTAGTTTTGTGAGTATTTTCTCTTGTTTTGTCTGTAGCTTACAAAAATTCTTTGGAGTGTTCCTATTGTAGCAGAACTTGCAGATAACCTAAGGTTATATTTCAACTCAGTTAAGAGTAATGAAGCTTATAAAGAGAAACCTCTTTCAGTCTTTGCTGTGGCTAAAGTCAGGTACTGTTGTTTGCTTTTCATTGTTTACTAAAATGGGAAACATGAAGAACTGGGATTTTATCCTCCAAAATGCACAGTATGCACTTATCCAGGGATTAGGAATTCAAACTGTTGAGAAAGATAAGCTTCAAGAAACTAAACCTGAACAAAACAATATTCTTTTGACTTCCAGCTTTGCAAGTTAGCATTTATAATGCAAGCATCTTTCTTCAAAGGCCCATAGTGTGTCACTGAGTGGGAGATTAGCTCACATCCACCAAAGAAATGTTATCAGATCAGGTAGGGCAGTGATCTGCACCATTTCAGGGCTTCCATGTTCAGTGCTGTCTTGGAGAGCTGTGCATTCATGGTTTTCTTCTGGTTGTAGGAAGAAATGTTGTGAAAATATATATCCTTTGTTTCCATACATGTACCTTGAGTACAATAAAAGCTTCCCAGAAAAGATTGGATCTCGTAGTCTGAGGAAGAAACTAGTATCCAATAGTACTTCTGCTCCCTGATGATACTGGCAAGTTTATCAGCTTTTGGCTCAACTTCTACTGATGTTCAACTAAAATGCTGCAAGGAGCATTGTGAGAATTAACTAGATGGATGCTCTTTTTCTTTGAAGGCAAATTGAGTGTCCATCAGTACTTCTCATTTGACAATTACTGCAGCACTACAAGTGCCTGTTAAAAAGTTGTCTTTCCTTTTCCTAAGGTTGCAGTAGCACATTGTAGCTTTGAAAATGAGGTGACTTTAAAGAGAGAAATCTGAATTAAATGCTATGGCACTACTTTGGGCCATTTGATGAGTGTGCATGTTCAAAACTCTTTCATCTTTCTAAAAAAAAGAAGCATTTATTGGCAAAGCAATTGGAAAGAGAGTTCTTTCAAGTAACTAGACGCTGCTAGTACCACCAGGTGTTGTCATAGTGGAAGACCTGATGGGTCTTATTTTGCCATCTAACTGTATGCTTCTATTCTGGGTCTATGCTTACAATCAGGTAGCAACAATAGACACTGATTCATGAATGCTGGTGTAGAGAAACTGAAAAGTTATGGTTTTCAGAAAAAAACCAGGAGGTATAATCCTGTCATCTAAACACAAATTTTACTCAGAGAGGAAATGGCATGATGCTAAGTGACAACTTGCTGAAAATGGCCAAAATGCTGACTCAACTTGTTGGTTTGTGATAATATATGACTTTAGCTTCTAAAACTAAACTGTAATATGTCTTTATTTTTCAAATATTCAAAAATTGCCATTACAAAGTGCTATTCTTTTTTTTTTTAGAATAAAAATACATATTATGGCCATTCATAAAGTATGTAAGTTGAGATAGATATGTATGTATATTACACATTTGTGTGTGTGTGTATGTATATATATACACACACACTAAGGCTGTCTTTCATAGTTGTGTGAAATATTTTTGCCTGGAAATTTAGTCATAGAAGGGTCTGTAGGTTTCTGTCACTCATCTGAGAAACTAGGATTTCTCAGTAAAGGAGGTAGCTGCATTCTGAGCTTTTACATGTTTGAAGCTCCTGAGTGTGTTCTAGCTTCATGTTGGATATGTGACATGCACATGACAAGATTGTCATATTTTCCAATTTATTCCCAAACTAGCATAAATTGGATGTAGTATGCAGGCTTTTGGTACATGTGCAGTGCCAAGTATACAAAGTTTACCCAATAAAGCCAGTCTTCTCAGAACAGTTGGATACTGTACACACATAAGCCTATCAGTGCAACACACACAGAGCCAGACCACAAGTCCCAAACTCAGCATCCAACTCATTGCACATGAAACACATACAATCTGCTTGAGAAATGCTGGACACCACTCCAGAGCCATATACCACAGGATTTTTTTTCCTGATAACATCTTTCACACACAAGTCACCTGGATAAAGCAAGGCTTAAGCTTCCACCTTTCTTTCTTTCTTTCTTTACAGAAAGAAGACTCTTCCACAGTACCTGGGTCCTGGGTAAGAACTCTAGGCAAGAGAGAGTTCCCTCATATCTCTTTTAAACCCCGTAGGTTTCTGCTCTGGAATTGTCCTTTGGATTAAAAACAGATTCTTCTTTTCATTATGTGTTGGGTTTTAACCTGGGTCTTCTGGTTCTTGTCAACAGCTTCTGACCATCTTTTTTGTGTATGAAAATTAAGTCTTCCCTTGCTTATTCTTCTAAGAAAACTGTATAATTTTCATTTCTGTTTGGACTTACATTTATTTTAGATTTCTTCCCTTCATGGGGATAGTGTCTTATGTCTGTTTGATATAGCCCTTTCTGATCTAGAGGAAGACTTAAAAATTCTTGATAGGGGAGACAGAAATCTAATTAAGCTAGTCTCAGGGCATCTGAAAAGTCAAAATGAAAAATATTTCTATCTAAAATAATTACTGAAGCTTTGTTTTGGTTTGATTTGTTTTTTAAACCAAATAAATTGAAAGTACATAATTTCTTCTGGATATATATCTCTGCATTCACAGCAAAGTCTTGTTTGTTCCTAATATGCTGCTTCTGTGAAAACCTGGCTATATTGGTGTTTGTTAGGTAACAACATAATAGCAGAGCACTAGGTTGTTTGAAATGTCATGTCTCAAGGACATCAGAAAAATTGTTTCTTATGGCATGGAAAAAGAAGTCCATTTAATTCATCAATACATGTTTGTTTCCAGTCTGAATTGCTTAATCATCTCATTTGATTTCCTATTTTTTTTTAACTTAAAAAATTTCTCTTAAAAGAAATGTCATGGTCTGTAGGGTAAATAGTCTCACAGGTTTTTCCTGTATGTATGTATGGCGAGGCTTGGCGAACGAAGCTCCAGGGAGGGCTCCATCCACGCTCCTCCTCAGCGCCTTTTCCAAGCGCGCTGATAAAAAGAGGATAGCAGATAGCACCCTGTCCTGGTTTGACCAGAAGTTAGGGTCAAAAGAACAATCTTTTTGAGGAAAGGTCTCCAAGACCCCCTCTCCCCAATAAGATGGGGACAACAGTAAACAAAAACAAAAACAAACTAGGCACGCAGACAGTGAATTTCTAAGAATAGCTTTATCTAAATTTAAATGGTACAACAATATGAAAGAGATCAGCAATAAAGAAAGATAAGGTGGTTAGTTCAAAGATGGCTTTCGGCCCTTTCTCCCTTCTAATCACTCAATGTCTGTCCTGCCGGCACAATGTCGGCAGGTTTCAAATCAAAACACCTCCTCCCTTCTTCCAATCAATCACCTCCCCTCCCCCTTACTATCATTCCGGGATAGGAGTTGTACAAATTACCGGAGGAATTTCAAAAATGCCAGAGCCCCTTTTTCTGTAAAGGGAGAAAAGAAGCCGAGCCGATGAGACAGGAACATCAAGCAGCAAAGCAGGAACAGGAAACAGGAAA
>VWZO01021699.1:28891-40715 GCA_013396975.1 Bucco capensis | reverse complement strand
CCAGTGTGTGGTGAGCAATTGCATTGTGCATTGTTTGTCTTTCTTGAGTTTTATTTCTCTCCTTTTTTTTTTATATCTTCTTTTTCATTATTATTATTATTTATTATTATTTTATTTGTTATTAAACTGTTCTTATCTCAGCCCACAGGTTTTACGTTTTTTTTTCTCAATTCACCACCCTATCCCGTTGGGAAAGGGAGAGAGTGACTGGCTGCATGGTGCTTAATTGCTGCTATTGTTAAAACATAATGTACTCCTGAGGGAAAATTTGTAAAGTATTTTTCCTCATCCTCTAGCCATTAAGACTGCTCTGTGTAGCCCTATGGAAAATCATTGAAGCACAAGCAGAGCCTAGGTTGCAGGTTAACATAAACGTGTTTGTATCAGAAGATACAAAGGGAATGATTGCTCTGTGGAAGCAACCTTTGTTTCTTCCTCCAGCTAGGCCGCTAATGGAGGAGTTGGCCATTAAAGCCTTGATGGCTCTTTCCTTATATGGTGGGTGAAGCTGGCTTGCCTTTGTTTGGGTCAGGTAAACATCACACCGGTGTTGGGTTACCTTTCCGGAGTTTCAAGCTATATATGTTGTGAATACTCCATAATAAAGTTGTCTTTGCTGTTATACCCTGAGATGCAGAGTCCATGCTTATTAATGTGATCTCCAACAGCTCTGGTGCTACTTCTGGTCAGGTGTGGTTGGATGATAAAAAGTGTTTACCTCCAGACTGTGGGTTGTCAGTAAACAAAACTTCATCAAATTGTCATTTACCATTTATTTCTCATAAGCTTTCCCTTTTCTAGCTGCCTTCATTTTTCTTTTTCCTCCTGAATATGTCATCTTTTTCTCTTTTAATTTGTTAATCTCATTCCTTAACTTTCAGTTTGGATCACAATAAGAATTAATTTCCAGTCAATATACACTGGATTTCTCACTCTGTTTGTTTGATTGGGTGTTTTTTTTTTCCCTTTCCCTTTAATATCCTAATAAGCCAGGAAATCATGCATGTCAGTCCACTTAGAGACCAGAGGTGTCATTATGTCATTAAGTTATGCAATTAAACACTGCAGGATTATGTAAATTAGGTTCAACCACGTTGAGAGGGAATTGTCCTTGCCTCAAAATAACAACATTTTCGTGACTTACATTGAAGTCACTAAAATATTTTCTGTGGGAAGACATTTAGAGAAGTTGAATGAATGTGATTAAAATATTTTGAGGTAGAGTGTATTTGGATGAATGTTTGATGGTGACTAGGATATATTATTAATTAGTTACTGTAAAGTAAAACATAAGATACGATCAGAGTACATTCAAACTGGAAGAAATATAAAAAGCTAATGAATATTTAGCTAAGTAAATTAGCCAGCATGTAAACAATTTAGCTTGAAATGAAACAAAAAATAGCATGGTAATTGATATATTGTTTCATCCTATTTGACGATTTAGGTATTCTGTTGCAGGATAGAATCCATTAGAGTAGATTATAACATGCGCTATAAATATTCAAGATTTTACTGATGAAAAAGTAACAGGTATTAAGAAGACCAACAGGCAAAACAATCCGTGCTCCTTATGAGGCTTTTTTCAAATCATAGGATTAAACAAAGTGATGTGCTGAGCTACCTCTTATTGTTTTCCAGAGAGAACTAGCTGACACTTGCAACAAGAGATTATTCCACTTACTGAAGAACTTAAAAATAGTTGTCCAAAATATTTCCTAGCAGGAAACCTAACAGGAAACAGCTCTAGCTCCTCAGATTTCTAAAATTGCTCCATACTACAGGCATCCAAAGTGTTTCTTGAAGCACATAATATTTTTTAAATGTGTTAACATTGGTGAACTAAAACTACTTCACATTCTTCTGAATTCAATGTTAAACATTAAAAAGATCATAAAACTGAAAGAAAAGTTATAAAATTGAAGATTAAACTACGAAAATGTGGTTCTAGACTAAATTTAATTGCATTTTTTTTCCTATTCAGTTGTTCCTCTAATTTGGGTACTTTTCAGGAAAGTAGCCTAGATCTTCTTTCTCCATAGTTACTACAGAAGTAGCACTTTTGTGTTCCCCTTCCTCCAGATTCAAATCCTTCCAAGTAATTTTTAATTAGGTTCACTTCCAAAACCTGAGTCACATGCTGCTATTCAGTGAATAGCCAATTAATGTTCCCTGGGGGCTTCTCTAGGGTTTTCTGGTTGTTGTTTTTTTCCTTACTGGAATCATCTTTTTAACTTAAAAAAAGCTTATTGCAGTTTGCAGTAATTTTAAGGCTGTTACAACATCTTTTAAGAAATTTGTTGTTAGATGTAACTAATGTTCATCTGTCTTATTTGATTCACTGCTTGCTCTTGACAGAACTATGCATGGGATTTATAAAGGTGTTTACAGAGGCAGTATTCACAGAGGTTTTTATTCTTCCACCTTTTGTCTTTTTTCGAGTTCTGTTCTTACTGTCATAATAGCTACTAACCTCAATTGTAATCTTGAGTAATATTTACATCATAACTTTTAGATGACCTCTACAATGTGGCTTATAGTTATTAGAAACAATGAATGTAAAAAGCATAATCTGATTTTGTATGATAATGAACTTTGTGTTGAAGGAAAAGAAAAAATAATTAATTGATGGTAAAGAGTGATTTATTTTATTTTTCACTATGGATCTGCATTTGCTTTATTTTCATGTGGTTTTAGTCATAACTTTTTTTAGTCTACTTGACTAGCCAAGCTAAAACAATTTTGGTTTTCTTGTGTTTGAGAGGCCACAATATTATTGGTGGTTTTCTTTTCCTTTGGAAAATACTAAATCACCTATGAACACCTAGGTAATCAGCCTGCTTGTCTGAGATATCTAATAAGTGCTTAAAAAGTAGTGCTACTCATGAAAATCGAGAGCTATTTACCTGACCACTTTTTCCTGTTTAAGAAAAGTTATCCTACAAAGAGTCTTGGCATATTTCAAATGGGATATTTATCTTTTGAAAAGAACTATTGATTTTTAGTTTGTAACTTGAGACTAATTAGATAAGTCTGAGTTTCTGAGTAAAGCCCTCTTAGGTTAATGGGGAAAAGGATGTTTCATTGACTAAGCTGCTAAGTGTGGCTTTGGAAAATGTATTATTTTCTTAGTTCTAGTAAACATTGCTTTTATGACCTTGGACATTCAAGACTAGAATTGTAAAGCAATGTAGTCACTTAAGGATGCAGTTAGGAGCTAAGAATGATAATTTATTCTTTGCAACACTGAAGAGGCACTTTTTAACTGTTGTTTGGAATTCATCTCAATGCTGTAACTTGCCTTCAGAGATGTCTATACCATTAAAGCAACCAGTACCTGGTCAAAAGCTTTGGCAGTAGAACATTTAAATCTGCTCTGTTAAATTGGCATGGTGGTCCCTGACTCAGCTTTGGCCCTCACCAATTCTTGCTCTTTCAGGCTATTCCCAAATACAGTTTTGGATTTCAGGGGAGTAGGGAATCATTCTCCTGATACTTAGATACAACAATCCTATTTGGAGGCAAAAGTACTCCAAACAGATATGGAGAACATGCCTACAACCCCCTGCCCGTGATGCTAATTTACTATCATAGAGATGTAGTCCTTTCCTCTTGAAGATGTACCTAAGTTGGCAAACTTTGCCAAAAAAATGAAATAATGCAAAAGTCAACTCAAACTCAGCTCACAGCTAGGCTTCATGAATGAAGATGCAGGAACTCAAAAGTAACAGGCTAATGAAACTTCATGGCTTCCAGGTCAGAGTGGCTTCTCATCTAGTCATCTTGGCAGGAGAGCAGAGTGATGTCTACCACATCCACGTGGACCTACTCCAGACATAAGTAATTTCACAGCCAGGGGAATGGAATTTCCCCAGCTGGAGAAGAGCTGGTGTCACTGAGATAGATGTATTTGATATACATCAAATGATTCCATACTTCTGTATAAATGCCTTCTAGATTAAAGAACAGGTTAGAAAGTCCTCTAATTTTATTTAATTTGGTATTTATTTAAAGCAAAAACAGATAAAAGCTGACACCAGACTTACAGAATTCAACCTATAGTGATTCACGTTGTTTATATTTACTCTTAATTCCTATTGACAATTTTGACAACTTGGCAATTTTTTATCTATTCAAGAAGCACCTTAGTTAACTCAGCAGGTAAATCTTCATTTTCAGAACAAAACAGGAAGAAAGATGAACTAAAAATAATTAAAGTAAAATGGACAGAATATGGGACAGAAGTCAACTAGTTAATAAAAGTTGCAAAATATCCGTCACAGTAAAAAGAAACATGCTCATCTTGCAGTGGAAAAGAGAAGTTAAGATTTAAAATATAGTCCTATCTCCCCTTACAATTAATGTTCTCACATGAATGGCATACCAATGAAAAACATGACTTAGAATAAAGAATGAAGAGGCAACACTGTCCAAATACTATTCTGCTTTTATCTCCGAATACTATTCTGCTCTTATTTCCAGTAAAGTTTGGCACCTAATGTAGATTTATAATGAGTCCAAATAAACAATCAACCTCTAAAGGAATTTGGGAAACACAGAATCAGCAATCACCAAACCTAGCAATCACCAGAAACTATGCTAAGGAGAAAAGGAACCATCAGAGATGGTTTTGTTCAGTGTCAGAAAGAAGATACAAACTATTATTGCTCTAGTAATTTCCAGTTGATAAGATTATTTGAACTATTGAAATTGAACTCGGCTATATGATAACTAGAGAATCAGGAAGTTCAAAGCGCACAGATAATGTTATTTTCATGGACTATCCAGCTTTAATTGTCTGTTGTGAATTAAGAAAATATAATCAATATTTTACCCACGGAAAAGTTTATTCTCGGCGCCAGGTGCACAGGATATAGTTCCACCAAAATACGCACCCCTTGCCGCTTGAAGGGTGCTCTATTTATGCTACAAAGTATTACATATGCAACAGGCTACCATACACATTCATTAAGTTTCCAGGATATTACAAATGAAACTATCAACACAGATATAAAGTATTACATATGCAACAGGCTAACATACACATTCATTTAAGTTTCATATACCACCACCTTAGGTCCCCCTTTGTTATACACCAACTCCCCTTGGTCCATCTTTTGTCTTGAAATGCTGAGTTATCCAAGACGTTAGATTGGAGATCCAGTCCGGCCCATCTTCATCTCAGTCCTCTCCACCCCGTTTAAATGCTTGTGTTCAGTTTCTTTGTCTCTGTTCAGCTTCTTTTGTTCAGTTTCTTTTGTGTTGTACCCCACAGCCACCTTATCCCTTTATCTATTCTCGGCTATTTCCAGTAAATATGCAATGTTAGTTTGTCTATTTCCAGTAATGTTAGTTTCACCTTAATCAGTTGACTAATCTTAGCCAGCTTTAAGCTTTTAACTCTCAGTTTGATGTTATTTAGAACATAAAAAAATACTAATTTCCCATTCCTATGAGTACTTTTCACTCCATATGTTATTATATTTTCCTCATAAAATCTCAGCCAGTAGAGAGGAAATAAATTATTTCACACAAAACAAGTCACTCTAATTTAACAACCAACCAACCAAAAAAACCCCCAAAACAACAGCAAACCAAGGCTATAATGACAAAAATTGGGATATTTCTCAGGGGAAAATATGAAACTATATTTTTTGAATGCATACTTTTGAAATAAAAGATTTCATTTAGAAGGATCTGGTGGAATATTACATCATAACCACAACCTACATGCAGTTCCAGCAAATGTGATTATCCTTTCTTGTAGAATCCTCTACTTATGTCCGATGTAACTAACTAGTTTGTCTCTTCCCAAAATCTAGAATCATCATGAAACATCTAAAATTCAATGCTAAGATAATTTCTACATCATAAAACCTAAGCTGAATGTCTTGTACCCACAGAACAGCTACTTACTCCTAAAGGCTATGCCAATAGAGACTTTATCTGGACATAAAACAGGCAAAAAATCATGTTTTTATGATCTTGCAGCCATCTGGCAGGGCCAGGCAGGTGGGCATGCAGTGAATCTTTCACACCACAATGAAGCAGTCACATCCAGAGTGGCTGTCTGCTGACCCCCAGGCTGCTTTGGGATGATGCCTGAGAGTATGGTGCCTGGGCTGGCATGAAACAACATGGAGAAGCCACACTCCACTGCTCAGATCCATACCCTAGTTCTGTTTAGTTGACTAATACAGATACAGCTGTGGAGCCACAGCAAAGCAAAGACAAATTAAGTGAAGTGAATAATTCAATGAATGAGAGCAGATAGAGGACAGGTGTTCCTTCCAATCCAGTTCCTTTGCTAAGACATTCCATTTACTAATGAAGTATATATGGTGGAAAAAAAAAGTGTAATAGCAATGAAATTATTTGAGTTGTGTCACCCTGCTTTTAATACCAAAAAAACCCCCTAAACCTGAACTTGCCTTTTGTTGACTTAGCTCAGGATCCATATTTAGCAGGTTAGGCAGGTGTCACAGCCATCAGGCTCACAAAAGCACACTAAAACCATCAGACACATTCCTTCATCCTTTGTCTTTGAAAACTATGTATTGTAAATAAAGCAACTGTTTGTTAAACTGTTGCTATTGTGCCTACAGAGTCCTTGAAGAACAATTAGCTTTTAGAGGAAGTTAAAAATTTTATTTTATGCCATTAATATCTTCAGACAAAATTAATTCTTTGGAAGTCAGCTTTGTCCAAGATTCCCAATTGCTTATATGCTGCTTAATAACTTCTGTACAAGACCTGATGAATAAAAAAATAAATTGCTCTTAAAATATAATCAGATTCTAAGTTGACTATTTTTTTCCTGTAATGGGAAACTGCTCTTTAATATTCTCAGTTTTGCTGTTCTTAGGAGATACATCCCATAGGGAAATAAGTTAAAGAAGATAATCTATTCTCTCATGTCCCTCTGTACATAGAAAGGCTGCTCATTAGAAAAAGATTATGGACTATTAATTTGATGACTCTTTAGTTCTACAAGATAAAATAGGGAAGAGAGGAGGAAAACATTTTTAAGGAAAGCTTTTTTCTGTTTTCTCTGATGTAAATGCATTTTGTTGTGGTAATTATCTTTTAAAAACGTTAGTCTCTGATGTGTGAATGAGTTTTCCTAGTCTTGGAAAGATTTCACAGTAAATTTGACAAGACCTTTATGTGTTAAAAGTAATAGACTTCCCAGTACATTTAAGAATAAGAAATTTTTGACTTAAAATAATATAACCAGAAGTGAATTTTTCAATTTTCTATTTCTGTGACATTTATTTTGACCTTTCACATTTACACTGAATCTTCTGAAGCCCCAATCAGGTAATTGANTCCATTGTGCAGGCTCAAGGGTGCTATCTGCACTTGTGTGGAGCGTGGGTGGAGCCCTCCCTGGATCTTCATTCGTGAAACCCAGCCATGATGATGACGAGTTCAAATTAGAGTAATTTCTTGAAAGCATCTAGCTGGGAGATAATGTTACTTTAGTTATTATCTTGGAATATATTTTGATTGTAAGATGCAGTGTAACTAATCTCATACCACTTTCTGTGGGGTCCTTTCTTGTTACCTCTAAACCCTGAAAAAGATTTCAAAATTTAGAAGCCAATAACTACAAGAAACCTTTTGTGAAATACTTTTCTCTAAGTATCTCAATGTCTGTTTTATTCTTTTACACAATATGTAGTAGTTTTCACTCTATTCTACATTTCCTCTGAAATCTACATCTATTTTTTATAGAATCCATACAGCATGATAATATACTCTGGAATAACATTTTGTTTTGTACTCTGCTTTTTTATCTTTTGTAAGGAAAAGCTTGTGTTGCTTTCAAACTACTACAAGGACAAGTCTCTTGAAATGTTTTGGGTTTTTTTGTACCAATGAAATAAAACAGCTTTAAAAGATGGATGTATTTTTTAAAATAGAGGAGTGCATGTTTTCTAAATCTTGTTCCACTTCATTGGGCTTCAATCATTTATTTTTAAATATCACTTCCACTTCTTTAGAGTCACTATTTAAGAGATTAATGATAACTAATAGAACTTACGGGCGTTTCTGCTACTTGGTGTAGTGCTTAGTATATTCTTTTTAGATAAAATTTTCTTTTTTACTAACCAATTTACACTAGGTGACTGTAATGAAAACACTTCATGCATTTTATGCAGCTGGGTACGGAGCCCTAACACTTCACCATTCTATGATTCTATGATTCAGTGAAATGGTTAAATAACAAAAACAGAGAGAATAGTCCAGTATTAGGGAAGACTAGATTGAAAGAAAAGAGGTGGAGATTACTCAGAAAAAATTCACAAAACTACAGACTTAGATGCAGCAAGTAGAATAAAAATAGTGAAAAAATACCCCCAAAAGCATTTTATTGAAGTGAGACAAAATGAAACACAAATGCACAATGGGATCCAAAAATCATCTCTCCATGTCTTGGTAGGCATGTAACTTCTCCATCAAAGAAAACTGAGCTAAACAGTTTAAGTAACTGTTTTCTGAAAGCTGAAAAATTCTGGAAATTCTTCCCATCAAGCCCATTCAAATTTGGTAGGAGAACCTGCTTCAGTCAGGAATCAGAGCAATGCAAATAAGTTTTATGCAAAATATTTGTTCCTGTAGTTCATTGCAGCACACGTATTTTGCATGCTCAAAACAATACCATCCTATGAGCACATAGTACTGTATATGAATCTGACAGTCAACATATGATTCACATCCTCTCACACAAAGTATTAAATTACTTTCTTCTCAATGTAAATTTTCTCCATCTTCTTTGTGTAATCTAAACCATATGTTACCGCTTCTGAATGGGTGATATTCAATTGGCTACATATGCCCATATGTGCATACATATGTGTTTGTTAAAATGTAACTGGAATATATTTTAATTACACAAGTGATTTAAAAATAGTAAAAATACTGATATTCACAAAGTGAATAATATATCAGCTTAGATCTTGAATACTGCAGAAGTATTTGAAATTCTTGCAAGATGCCTCTGGCAATCAGCATGCTCTATGCCTGGACATGCAACGGAACTCACTGACAATCTGCAAGATGCATGGGATGTGTAGTGCTCATTAGCTCATCTTGTTAAGGATAGCATCATCTTCCTCTGGTGTGTCTGCTAGTTGCTATTTGTATGGACGTCAAAGCAATGGACCAGCTTTCTTTTCACCTCCTCCAAACTCTATGAGAAAACTGGTTAGAGACCTTCATTCGGTATAAAGTGAAGTTTAATTTCAACTCAACATCAGAAAATCAAGTCAGGTAATTACAGCACTGTGGTGGCACAATTTTTAAATCTACATTTAATATTTCTACTTAATTAGTTTATTGGAGTAAAACACATAACAGACTTGAATACATATCCAAATCCAATGACCTACAAGCATTTCCTTCCTATCACAATAATAGATGTAATGCCCTATATATTACATAACAGATTTAACATGAAGTGCAGATCTTAGATCTACTACAGTAAATAGTATCTTGCTGTCCTAAAATTAATGCATTTATTTTTGTTCTGTTTCATTAATTATGTTTATTATGTACCAGGATCTGACAAGGTACTTCACAAATTTCTTTTGCACTGTGATGTTGTGCATGTCAAATTCATGCCATTGGGCATTATGGGTTTTTGTGTGCTGTAATTGCATCATTAATTACTATTCAATGAAGCGTTTATGTGCATACTTGAACTGGGAACTACAGGACTGTCAGCATGACATTGGTGCTGTGAAAGGTTATGGAGCAGATCATCCTGAGTGTGATGATATAGCACATGCAGCACAATCAGGGGATTAGGTTGAATTTCAAGGAATATTTGAGGTAAGATGAATATGCAGAAGCAAATTAATATTTTGTTAAAACATTTTAGGTAACACCTTAATTCCAAAGATGAGGCACTATTTCCTAAATGAGAAAGAGCCAAACTTTCACCTTAAGGTTCTTATAGATTTTCTAATGCTAATAGCTTTTATTTCACCTTCACCTTCTCAATGACCCCTAAGAATATGCTCATTGTGTATGTCTACAAAGAAGTATTGACAAAATTTTGAAAGAACATTCCAATATGCCAGAATTAAATTTACTGATTTTCTTCTTAAGGGTATTTTTAATTTGTGGAATTAACTGCAGCAGTCTTTGTATCAGTTATTTTATTTATTTACTTATTTCTTTATAAATATAATTTTTTATTGCCTGCTTTTTATCAGAATTTAACACTGTGAGAAGCTGATTTTGGCTTTTAGTCCATCCCTTAAAAGCCAGATTCAGCCAAAAACATCAAGATGGAAACTTGGCTTGAGGAAAGAGAAAGTTAAAAATGAAGGTGAAATTATATCTCCATTCAGGTGAATGGCAAAGTTCTCATTGACTTAAATGGGGCTGAAATTTCATGCAGAGTTTGGAATTAAAGATTTATTTTCCTGAAAATGAAAATATGCCCCTTCCCAATGTCATTTCACTGTGTAAAGATAGTACCTCCATAGATTAAAGATAAACTGCTCTTAGCCTTCAAATACCTAATGAAAACACATTTCCATGTCAGAAAAGCAATTTCCCAAATCAGTACTGTATAATATTATAAGCTCTTCATTTAGTAATATGTGAGTTAAACTGCAGAGAATAATGGTTATGTTAAAGTACAGACTAATAAAAGTTGATGTCTTTGCCTTTAACTTCTGATAATGAGGGTTATAAATGTTTATAAACATAAGAAGTTTCAGTTATATGATTTCCGTGTAAGATGGCTGATAAAAGACATGCATCTTAGTTTTTCTTCCCCAGGTTATGCATAACCTCCAAGGCATCCCACATAATGGTATGGGAAGCTAAGCAATAATTTCTTTAGTCTTTCCAAAGACTTGGCAAAGTTAACTTTTCCAGGATGCTGTCAAAATTTCCTGATATCTAAGATTTAGACCGCCAGGGGTGATACAGAAAGAGAATGTTTTATGTTGGAGAGATGAGTGAGATGATGTCAGTAATAATCTTACAAGAATAGGAAGTTATATTGCACATGTGTTCTTTTACGCAGTGCTCAAAGTTGCTGCACTTCTGATGTTTATAGTGTAAGTTCTAATTAAGAATGGTCAATGCTGAAGCTTTATGAGAAATTACTTTTATGATTGTGTTATTAAAATTTTACAGTGTTGCATGGATATCTGGAAGAATCTTTACACAGAATTTTGCAGAAAGATGCCCCACTTAAATAAAAGGTAAAAAAAAAAAGGGAAAAGGTAAATAGAAATTGAAATTGTCGAAACTAGAAGATATCCTCCTATGAATATCATGCCAAGCAAACATAGTAAGTCGGTTGGTTCATAAAATGGGAAAAATGCTTCTTTCTACCTTCACTCCAGAATCCAGCTCCCAGGTTCCAGCTCCCCCTGAGTCCAACTCCTCTCTGCTGCTGGAGGCTGCCTGCCACAGTACCAGTAGGGATGGTGACATGATGGTTCATGACCTCCTGAGGAACCTGAACCTACATAAGTCTATGGAATCTGATGAGATGCATCCCAGAGTCCTAAGAGAATTGGCTGATATAGTTGCCAAGACATTCTCAATAATATTTGAGAAGTCCTGGTACTCAGGTGAAGTTCCTAGTGACTGGAAGAAGGGGCATGTTACACCCATTTTCAAGAAGGAACTGGGAACTACTGACCTCTTAGCCTCACCTCTGTGCCTGGGAAAATCATGGAGCAGATTCTATTAGAAGGTCTGATAAGGCACATGGAGGAGAGGGAGGTGATCAGAGACAGTCAGCATGGCTTCACTAAGGATAGATCCTGTTTGACAAACCTAGTGGCTTTCT
>VWZO01021699.1:0-28649 GCA_013396975.1 Bucco capensis | reverse complement strand
GGGAGCTGGGATTGTTCAGCCTGGAGAAGAGAAGGCTTCGGGGGGACCTACTAGTGACTTTCCAGTACCTAAAAGGAACTTACAAGAAGGCAGGAGATGACCTATTTACAAAGACCTGTAGTGAAAGGACAAGGGGCAATGGTTTTAAATTGGACATGAGTCAATTTAGACTTGATATTAGGAGAAAGTTCCTTACCACGAGGGTGGTGAAACACTGGAACAGGTTGCCCAGGGAAGGGAGGTGGTTGAGGCCCCATCCCTGGAGGCATTCACGGTGAGGCTTGACAGGGCTCTGGGCAACCTGATCTAGATGGGGAAGTCCCTGCCCACTGCAGGGGTTTTGGAGTAGATGACCTCCAGAGGTCCCTTCCAACCCACATGATTCTGTGTGTGATAGGAACCATCATGGGGGAGGGGTTTGGGTCTTGGTGCTGGCTCTGCATATATAGTTGCATGTATTGTCTACTGTTGCTGTTTTCATTAAAGTAGTTAAAGTTATTTTTTTTTCTAATCCAAAAGTCTCTTTCTTTCCCTAAAACAGTAACAGCAGCCACATATTTTGTAAAAGTTTTCCAGTTTAATAAAAAAAATTGTTACAAGGCCTTTTAAAAAATATCTCGCAGAGTACAACCTTGTTGCTTAAACAGAACAGTTATGCACCTTCTCATGTCTGCACAAATGACACAGCTAATTTGGGTTAGTTAGAAAGCAGCTGTTCCTCTTATCACTGTATGCTGAAGGCCTTGAGTTTTCCTTCTTCTTTATTCTCTCATGCTGTCAGTAGCTGAACAGAAAATCTATTTAAGATAATAATCATGTTCAGCGGTGCCCAGCAACAGGAAATGAGTAAAACTGAAATATAGGAAACTGTCTTTAAATATGAGGAGAAAAACCTTTCATACTGTAAGGGTTATTGAACACTGGAATAGGTTGCTCAGAGAGTATGGAGTCACCATCCTTGGAATTATTGAAAATTCATCTGAACATGGTTCTAGGCAACCTGTTTTAGCTGACTGTTTTCAGCAGGAGGGTCAGACTAGACAAGGTATTATATAGTTACGTGGCTTTTGATGTGATAAAAAAAAAAAAAGACTGTATGACTGGGTAAGAACTGTAAAATCTAAAAACATACAATGGGAGGGACCTCACTGCCCTGGTCCCCACCTTGTAGTTTTTTGATTTGGGAGGTGTTGGAGAGAGGTTGCCGGTGAAGATGGAGGAAAAAAGTTATTCAGAACCTCAGCCTTCTCTCATCTGTTGTTATTAGTTCACCATTCTTGCTCTTCAGGGCAGTGTGTTTTCTATGACCTTCCTTTTTTCACTGATGTACCTGTAGAATCCTTTCTTGTTATTCTTTTTATCCCTTGCCAAGTTCAGCTCCAGCCATGCCCTGGCCCTGGTAGAACAGGGCTAATTCAAAATTTGTAATCCCATAATATATTACAGTGATTAAAAAACAAACCAAACCAAACAAAACAAGTTCCATAAACGCTACAAGAAAAAAATCACAGAAAAGCATTGAAAAATGCACACTCTGAAAGCTGAATATTTCTATACATTTCAACAATAGTTCTCCCCAATGTCCCACATAAAATCTATTGACTTTATTGATCTTCTACAAATCTTAGGCCAAGAAAATAAACGGAGTCCAAAACAAAGGAATTGAAACATATATCTATACTTTTCTTTGAAAAACAGAAAAAAGAAACATTTATCAGGCTTGACAGGATCCTTTCATACAGAAAATGAACAATACCTTAAACTAAAATGATCATTTTACATCTCATATTAGATAATAAATTTCCAATCTGAAGCAATATTTACAAAAGAATATATGTTGCTTGAAATTATATTTTTCTGTTGAAGATAAGCAGCATTTCTGCAGTCTATATCATAATAAAAAGTGAGCTTTTACTATAACATTTGCACAGATCATTCAAAATAGAACCCAGATTAGTACCAGATAACAATCTCGACAGTGTAAATGTTTAAATTTTTAGTAAAAATCTATCTGATTCATTTTTCTGCCTGTATTAGCTAACCAAGGAATATTTTAAGGCACAAGAATGAAATACGGAACTCAAAAATCAGAAAGCAAGTAATTGTATTTGCAGGCAGCTACAGACATAAGGATAGTTATATGTAGTAAATAAGAAGATATAGTATCAAATTAAATCTAGATATTTTAAATAATCAGTGAAATATATGTATCAATAATGTATTTATTTTTTCTGTTCTTCTCTTGCGATTTGCATGAATGCAAGCTTATTCATTGGAAAAAATTAAACAGAAGCCAAGGTATTATTTTCCTGTCTACTTTTTGCAGCATAAACTTACAAGAGTGAGAATTGCATGTCTGAAGAAGAAAAAAGAAGGGGTTAGGAGCAGGAAAGAACTTTATTCAAGATGGTACTACAATTGCCATTACCAAGGGGAGGAGTATAGCTGAATTAATCATATACTGAAGAGGGGCTCTGGGAGATCTGGTCTTATTCCCAATAATTCTGCAATTCTTGGTGGCTTTGAACAAATCACTTAACCCTGAGCATTGGTTTCTCCATATACAGACTGCAGGTATTCTGTCTTGTATCATGTGTGGAGGTTCACAGATGGAAGAAATATTACTATAATATTAATTAACTTTTTGTCACAAGGCCATGGCAGAAGCCTATAGCAGCCATATGATGGTGCCAACTGACTGACTGATAGTTTATAGCTATGTAACGACAACACTAGGGCATAGAACCATCCAATCAACCACATGAAAGACATACTTCTTGCCAAGATTATAAATAATTTCTGCAAAATATTTAGGAATACTTTGTGTGAAATCTGACCTGGAAATATCTTGTCTGAAAAAGCCATTTTAGAACAACATGTGTAATACAGAGAAATGACTGAGAAAAAAATGGTTATTACTTAATGCTTATTTCATCCTCAGAAAACATAGACAGACGGAGCAAACATTTCCCTCACCAGATGCTGAAAAACTGCAGAATTCCGTGACTCTTGGGCATGAGTTTCCCATACAGCACAATTGCACAATTGAATGATGCCTTTCTACAGGGGAAGAAAGATCTAGAAATATTTTTTATTACCGAAATTCTCCTTCCATGCCAAATATTCCTCTTAAGAAATAGTTCATGCACATATGCAGTGTCTACAGTTTTGACACAGTTCATGCGTAGAGCAGTTCCAACCACACAAAAAATAGACACATTGCCTAGATGAGAGGTTACATAATTATCCCTCTAGTTCATGGCAGGATTAATGCATAACAGATATTTCCTGAACCTGTTCTTAAAGACCTCCCATGATTGAGATTTTGAAAGCACCTATGCACTTCAGTGCCCGTTTACTTTAACAAAAAACTCTTTATGCAGAACTTATGTGGTAAAAGGATAGGATGTTCAGTCATAATGGAAATATGAGCTTAATACATGGAGACTAATTGAGAGTAAGACAGAATTTATTTCAACAATTAATTTTGTGAGTTGAATAGATAAACTTGCCCAAAAATGTAATCTATTAACTAAACATATGTACAACCAGAACACCAGGAAGATTCTATTTGCATTTAGCCATTTACAATAGACCATGTTCAGCTGAAGAGAAGACAAATTTTAATAAAATATCTGCTTTTATTATCCTCAAAGGAAAGAAGCCTATTTTACATTACATAAGCTGAAAAATGTATTAAAATAATAACCTTTATTGTAAACATCATGCATTTCAGGACATTTTAATTTCATTTAGTTCATGTCACTCCAACTTCTGAGACCTTTTAAAGGTTAAGAACTGACATGAAAATTTGCGGAATGTATGTTTTTGTGGAAAGTATGAGAAGCATTACATAAAATAGGCAAATGGTACAGAAGGCAAAGAGATGGGGAAAAGGAACATCTTTAATTCTTAACTTTGCAGATTATGGATATCAGGCGTATTAATCTTTCAAAGTAGTTCCTCATCTCCAGTAATGATTTGTGTCTTCAAATGTCAATGACATGGTCTATGATATAATGTATTTCATTTAGGATAAGGCAGGCCTTCTTTATCTGCTCACAAGAAAGTTATAAAAGCTAGAGATAAGACGTGTTGGAAATCACACCAGCTCCCTTCTACCTTAGTGAAGAAAACTTGCCATTCTTGTCATTGTATGAGAGGGAACTGAAGACATCTAGACCCAAGGAACAGTGAGCAAGGACATACATCTGAAAACTGGAATTTGTAGGTTTGGCCTTAGGACTGTTTTCTGAATTGCACTTCACAGGGTTTGCAATGCAAAAGAAACTACAGGATAGAAATCAGAACCCTGAGCTCACCTCAACCCAGAAAGCCACACAATCAGGCTTCTTTTCTCACTTTCCTTCTAGTCCCCAGAATCTTGTTATCTCTGTGAATTCTTTGTTCCAACTCCAAATAACAGCATGGAGGATACCTTTAATCTGCCTAGCCTTTCAGTTGCAGCATGTTCCCAAAGGATTTACTTGACATCCCTCAAGTCAAGCAAAATGTATAGTCTATATATAGTATAGTATAGTCTATATATAGTCTATATATGTATAGTCTTTTCCTCTCACTAGCTAATCTAGTGGGCATCAGAGAGGATTATGTGTTGTTCTGACTCATGTAGCAAAGACAGCAAGAACTAAGAGCTCAGATGTCCTTATAACTTGTGCATTTTACTAGCTGATATTGACTTAGCCTACAGGTTTCTTGTGCACCAGACTTCCAAGAAGATTTTCTAGATGTCTCATTCTCTTAGTCTAAATCATCATCCTGAAGCTAAAATGATGTTGCAAAGCTTGTGAAATCCAAGGGACTTTTCCAGATGCAGCTCAAATGCACCTGATCAAGAAAATTCAAAGTCAGGTAAAAAATAAAAAGAGAGAGGCTCAAAGTGCTCTGTAATGTGTTTCAGAGTCTGTAGGGTACTCTGTAGCGCTTACCAGCACTTACCAGCCCAACAGTACCCACCATGGTTAGTTCTCTTCTCCCATCATCCATCCGTCAATTATAATTGTGTATTGATTCTTCAAGTTACTGATGTTTGTTCTGATCTGCTATTTTTGTACTGGTGGAACAGGGGGGGGAAAAAGTGTCATTTCTAGGTGGGAGGTGATGCCTCAGAGTTTTTGATTTTGATCCTTTTAATTTTGTAGATTTTAGAACTTACTGTAGTTTTAATATTGGTACTGTAGATTTAGGATTTCTGTGTAGCAACTTCAGTAGCTTAATGTTTACACATTCTAACCTACTCCTTTGTTAGCAGCTTAGTCTTCTTTTCAAGGTAGGACTGACTGTACAAAAACAACCAGGCCTGGCACCAGGAGAGATAAACACTGCAGAAGGACTATCACATAGAGAATTTTGGAAGGCCTCCAAGGGATAGTATGTGTCGTGAGGCAGAAGAGGATGAAGTAAAGAGGGTCTTCAGACCCCAGACCCAATTCTTGAAGGGGTGTGTCAGAGGGCAGGTTGGGGCAGGACTGAGACAAGTGGCAAAATGGGATTGGATGGACATTAGTATAAAAATAATGGACCCGGGGGCAGAGGGGCACGCATTTTTGTATTCCAGGAGCTAAAGGCTCATTGAAGCAGCTTTTTCTTATCTCATTTCTACTAAATTCTCCTGGAGTTTTTCCTCATCTCTCCTTAAGGCAACAGAGATGTTGTGTATGAATACTGTCAGATACTCATTAGTTTAGCTAGGACAGAAGTTTCAGCCTCCACGTGCTGTCCAAGAGAAATTAGATTGTTTTTCTTGCACTTGTATAATCCTTTTCTCTTATTTTTGGTCAATTTCCTTTGTTAGCCTTTTGGGTTTTGGTATTCCTTCCAAGATCATTCCGTTAAGGCCTGAGGGCGTGTTGCTTTTAAATATTTAGAAATCTATTTGTTTGTTAGAAATTAATTTATTTTCAGCTTCAACACTGAACAACATGCAACTCCTACACTATGTAATGCAGTTCTGCCATAGCCATTTTTGTACCTTGTCTTCCTGTATTATATTGCAACTTTCAAGCATGAAGATTTAGGTGATTTCTTGTGGTATAAACGACTATATATTTACCTGTGTATAAAATGTATGTTTTAGACAATCTGGTAGAATTAGTCTCTAAAAGGACATCAGAGGAAAAAAAAGATGTATGTTGTGCTTGAATAAACATCCTAAAAAAGGACCACAAACACTATACAAAGAAGCACAATAGGATTTATATAATTCATAGTTCTCATTATGTATAGTTCCTTGAAATTGAAGTAATTATTCTGCTACAGTTAGCAACTAAAACAAAACTGTAAATGTTTAGAAGCTAGTATAAGCTCTTCAGGTACAGCAGTTAATGATTTCTGCAGTATATTTACCTGTCATAAAATGTTTATAGCACATGGAGGAATAAAAGAAATGTTTTTACCAGAATTAAAACCAGACAAAATAAACTGATGTCTTGGTCTCTTCCAGCTATAAGTTTAACTTTGAGAAATACAATAATCTAATGTCTAATATCTTACAAAGCAATAAAAAGCACTAGTATTCTCCTATTCTAATAGGAGAATTAGAATTCTATTAGAAACCTATTCTAACCCATTTATAAACTATATTCATAGTGAAAGAAAAAACCTGCTGTATTTTCCAGTTGAGACAGCCAATCATTTTAGATTCAAGGAATTTTTTCTATTTACTATAGTGTATAAGTTTCATATTCAATTGCAAGACAAGATTGAGTTACCAAAGCATTCTTTGAACAACTATTGTTGTTCAAATTTTATAAATTTATTTTTCCTAGTTACTAAGATTTAATTTTCAAATATACTTAGTATTATTTTATTTAGAAATCTCAGTGAGATGTCTTATTTTGTCCAAGTACAGTGGAATTCACTTTGCAATAGTCACATAAGTATTCTCCATTTGCTTTCTAGGCTTTCTTTAGAAAGATGCTGTTGAGAAGTATGTTTTGTTTGATTTATGCTAAGATGTGTGCTCAAGGTGCATCTAATGGGTACCTGTGACCAGATGACAGAAGCTTAGATGCCTGATTTTGATTAGGATACATTTAGATGAGATTAATCTCATGTCTTTGAGACAGAATTCATTCAGAAACTTAATCTTTTCCTTGAAAATCCTTCCCAATCCTCCCTTTGGGTAAGTAAGTATAGCAATACAACAATACCTGCCTGAGTTCTCAGGTGAACAGCCTCTGTCACCTTTCATGGTTTTGTGCTTTTTTGGTCTATAAAAATGTTGACTCAGAAAAGACTAATTTTAGGAAAAAGTATTTCCAATGTTTTCAGCCACCAATTGACAAAGAGGTAAAGAAAGAGTAATGGNTCACTAGAGCAGAGTAAAGTGGCAGAATCACCTCTCTGGATCTGCTGGCCATGCTTCTTTTGATGCAGCCCAGGATGCGATTGGCCTTCTGGGCTGCCAGTGTGCACTGTTTGCTCATGTCCAGCTTCTCCTCCATCAGCACTCCCAAGTCCTTTCCTGCAGGGCTGCTCTCCATCATCTCATCCCCCAGCCTGTATTGATAGTGGGGATTGTCCTCTTTCCATATAACTACAAAAAGACCTGTTAAAAAGTTGTTTATTTTTTAAAGAAAGCAAGCCTTTGACACACTTTTGCAAAAACCCAGATGAAAATGCATAAAGGATAAGAGTGTAAGGGGCAGTGGAATTTAGGAAATGCATAGCAGTAAGGGCTCTGGGGTAGGTTTTACAGTTTATCAACAAAATAGTTATATGAAGAAGTAATGACACTGAATGTTAGCATGCTTTGTTGCATTTTAAGACTGAAGCTACCAGCTACACATGAAAATACAGTAAGCTTTTATTTTCCTTACTAGCTGCTTTATTTTGTGTACCTTTATTAATTTCATTTTTTCATCAGTATCAATTTCACTCCTGTGTGGCTTATCTTTTCTAATACTGGCAGATACAGAGCAGATCAATACAGTATGTTGAGCTGTTTTTACCTGTTACTAGGACCTAAATAATATAACCATGGAGCAAAGAAACTCAAATTTCAGACTCTGTGTGAGAAGTACACATGCATAACACACACATTAGCAATATTAAGATGTGCCATTAGAGTACCATATTGTCCAACAGCAGAAACTATTTTGTAAAAGAATCTAAACACTTAAAGTGACATCAAGTAGAATGGGAAAAGGGATGTTTACTGAACAAGTACAGTCAAGTTTCCCCAAACTACAATGAAGCATTTGTCAATGTGCAGCTCACAGTTAAAGGCATTGGTTTGCACCTATAAAGCTTTAAAAAGTCACACAACAGAAAACACTGCTGATCTTCCTAATCTATGTTGCTGTGAAACTGATCTCCAGAGAAGCTTCAAGATAATAAATAAAATTTGCAGGTATTGTTACCGGTTGTTCTTTCCAGATCTCCCTGAGTTGATACATTTGCATTCACAGTTATGTCAACACAAAACATCCCATGCAAAGCACTGTGGAAATTCAGTATGCCTTTGTGTAAACATCAGCTATGCTAAGCCAAAAACAAAGTAAGCCTTCCTTTGGGGGAATAGGAAGGTAAAATGTAGACTTTAGTCCACTACGTCTATCAAGTAAGTGGTCTGAGAGAAGTTATACCAGACACTGAAAGAAGAAACAGAAAATACCTTATGCTGCAAGCCCCACTGTGACTATTTTATTCACACACATTCACACTGGTACATACCTGAAAAAACATTTTTCTAGTCTGAGTTAAAAGAGAACTAATTCTGTTCAGTGATTTTACTTATCAGGTAAAGCTCCTCTAAGTCACTGCTACATGTTGTGTACCACATTGGGATGCGAAGTAAAAGGCTGCACCTGCAGAGAGAAGCAGGCATTACAAGTGACCCTGAACTAACCAACAAGGTATTCTGTTCCATATACATCATATTTGGTATAAATTGAGAGTCAATTGGTCCCTACAACCAAATCCTACACTAAACCCAATGGGCCATTTTGTTTCTTACATAGAGCCTAAGACCCAAGCAAGGCAGGTGCATGATTAAGCTATTTAACACTTAATTAACCACAAACACAAAAATAAGAGGTTTGGGTCTCCACCCCTCTGTCAAGGTGGAGCACCTGAGCCACCTGGGTTGATGGGCTGGTAATTATCCTTGTGAGGATCAGAAGCCCAACACTGCTCTTGCAGTACTCTCTGTTCTGCCTATAATTGAGATCCAACAGCTCCTGATTGTAGTTCCAGTCTACTGCTGAGTCCTGTCACAGTATCAGCGGTGATGGTGACATAGTTGCCATAAAGGGAGGTTTGGGTTTGATACTAGTTTTGTTAATATTTGTATATATTTCACTTTAAGGTTGCTATTTTCATTAAAGTAGTTTTAGTTTTCATTTCCAGTCTACATGTACCTCTCTCTCTGTTATTCCTTTTCTCTTCTGGGATCAGGGGGTGAGGGGATCTTAGAGAATGTCTGTCACTGGATTAGTGGTTGGCACAGCCCTAACCCTTGACAAGCATAAACCATTCCCAGCCTTTTGGTCCACAGTCCACGAAGTGGGGAAGTGGGTAACTGGGTGTGCTGTTCAGCCAAAGGAGGGAGCTGATCATCTTCATTGGCCAGAGCTCTCCAGTTGGCCCCAAAAAGACACCTGTCACACAGAGGTCAAGATCAACCACAGATGTCAAGATCCACCACAGACGTATCACTTCCAGGATACAAGAGACAGGATATTGTACTCAGAACTTACTGTGTGTCTTATCCAAGGAATAATGAGTGGACAGTTCTCTTCACAAGTAATACAGGTGACCAGGAGTACTCAAAGCTGTCTTGGTGCCTAGTAAAAAGAAGTGTAAAATCTCATTACTGAACAGTAGTATTACTACTGTGATAAAAAGAAGTATATACTAAATTATGCTATTTTCTCCCTTATTTTTCCCATCCCGTATTAACAACCCCATGAAAGAACATTAAACAGTGGTTTTTTTCTGCATCTCATTGCCATTTTTTTGCCAGCCATTACTCCAGACACTCCATCACCAGTCTGACTAAGCCAAAAATTTCTCTTTTTATTATATATCTGTTTGACTTCTGTTTGGGAGATGATATGGTGAATATCAGCGAGTCATTATGAAGCTTAAATGAATTGAGATCTTGCTACTGTATGTATTCCTGTTTCTACTGCTGGCAAAATTAAGAGTAAACATGTCATGAACTGTGTCAGAGATGCAAAATCACTTAAATTATTCAAAAAGAACAGAAATAGAGAAAATCTTTATCTAAACCTTCCTTCTTTTTATTATTCTACTACATAGATTCATTCTACTAGTGCTTCCATAATCTGCAATGATTACCAGTCCATGAATTGTCAGTTAAACAAATAATTTCAAATAAATAAAGCAAGTTTTCAAAATGGCTTTTTACATCCCAGCGGAGCTCTCTAATTAGCAATATATATCTTGTGTTTAGGGAAATATGCCAGCATGACATACAGTCAGTAAACAAAAATGCACTTAATAATTATTGGTGAGAATAATATCTGCATTGCAGATCTGTTTCACTCTATTGCATATCTTAAAAATTAAGAATCAACTGATATCTGTGACTGAATACATTACAACAATAACAAAATACATTTCAATAATAACAGCAACAAAAATAAATCAGTAGGGAAATAGGGAGAAAACAAAATTGGCCTAGGAAGAAGCTGCTTTTTATTTCCAGTTAATTATGTCCTTCTCAACCTATCCAGACCTACCCAGTTATGAACACATCTATTCCTCTAATTTATTCTCATAACTTTAATTTGTTATTATTTTTAAAGAAACATATAACTTCCTAGTTTCATGGAGTCTGGTGATAATGACATAACATCAACTGATATTTTAAGGCCAAATTATCTTTCTATTACTAGCCTGGCTTATTATTATTGCAGTTATATCAATGACTCTAACTACAGAATCTGAAGCTATATGCTAAAAGCTAAAGGACCGTGTGATAAATAATTGCATCTAACTCTGATTTTTGTTTGATTAAACTAAGTTTATCAGAAAATGCCACTTCAATGGAAAGTATTCATCACACAACATCCATCATTTTAATACTTGAAGGACAACCTAAGTTATAGTCTACTAAAAGCAACCTTGTACAAGAAATTATAAACTCTTATCCATGCCGGTATTAGAAGGTTTAAATTACAAAGAAGAAAGATTTACATTAGAAGTTAGGAGAACTGTCTAATAGTAGTAATAGTGAAGCTCTGACGTGACTTACCTGAAAACATAGTGTAGCCCTTGTCATCACACTTTCTTACCTGGAAAATCATTTGTCAGTCATGCTCCTGTCTTGGCATAGAGGATTGGCTAGATGATTTGCCAAAAGCACCATCACCTTCTCTATTGCTATTTTATTTTGTAAGAGAAAAGGGAAGGGAAAAGTTACCCAACTGAGGGTACAATGGAAATGAAGACCTTCTTTATAGAGAGGAATAAGCTTTTGGGAAAACAACTATCCTAGTGCTCACATGGTCACCTCCTTAGTACAAGTGAGCATTTTGACTCAGGAACAATGAACCTCAGATGTGTGCATGAGCTTTTAGACCAGACACTCACAGTGGTATGAAAGTACATGTAATATTGAAGTAGTATGTAACATAGTGTCCTGGTTTGAAAAGACAAATTTGGGAGATGACTCCGTTAGGAACCTCCTCCTCCCCAAAAAGGAAAGAAAATGCTGCACACTGGGGGTGAGTTATAAAGGATAACTTTTTAACAGAGAAAAATATATAACAATGAAAATACAGAATGATACAAACCCTCCCGGTTACCCCCTCACACCACTGGTCTCCCCCGCCCCACAGTAAAACCTGCTCGGGTGCAGTCCGATTAAGATGAGGTGGCAGGTGAAATGGAGTAAGGAGGAAACCTGGATGGTGGATGATGGTGATGGCTGGGTGAGTGGACAAGAGATAAAGGGATCGTCCAGCCGCCCAAGCACGCTGCTGCAAGATGTCTCGCTGTCCTCTCGGTAGGAAGTGAGCTCCCAGAACTCCCTGCAGCAGAAGTCCATCCCTCCTGGTGGGCTGTTCACGCTTCCGCCTTCGACACCATGGCTGCATTGCAGCTGTGTCGCCACTTCTTCCTCTATCACCGCTTGCAGCTGCTCTGGGACTCATGGGTGCAGGCTGTCGCCACCGCTGCCGCTTTGGGACTCACAGGTGCTGGCTGCCACTGTTCGCTGCTCTGGGGACTGCTGCCATCCAGCAGGGCACGCACCACTTCTGGCGGTGGTCCCCTGCCTCTGTCGCTCACCGGGGTTTGCCAGGGCTTGCCCCTGCTGGCACCTACTGTAGCCAGCACGATTCTGTGCTGGGCAGGCACCGCCAGGGCAGGGGTGCGGGTCACCGTGCTGACCCGTTGCAGCCTGCTCGGCTCCTGCCTGCACAGCTCAGCTGGCAGAGAGGGCTATCCTNGTGAAGGGGAAAAAGATGGATACCTCTAGCCATTTACATACCCTATAACACATAGTATAGTGCTTGGAACTGCCAGTGTCAATGATGCCATTTACGCTTACATCTGCTGCTTTATAGTGGTAGCCAATTAAAATTTTTCATTGTGGTTTTACTTTTCTGGAATTCCTTACATATGATTTCAAATCAATGCACACCAATAAAACCAAACCAAAACAGAAACTTTAATACATTTTTATTCCACCATAATTTTCATCAAATGTAGAAAAACCCCAATGAGTACCTAGCTCTCAAAATTTTCATTTTTCTCTCAAAAGTCCTGATTTTCTGGGCATAAGACAATGAAACTTTAAAGAATAATACCAACAGACTAAATAAAATTTGACCTATTATTATCAAGACATTTAGAATTATATTAGAAAAAAAAATGACATTAATTGCTGTCCAAAAGAAGCATTATGTTTTCCATCATTTATTTGCTGATGTTAGGCACTTTGGAAAATACAAGGAGTAAAGTAAAAACAGATACTGAACTCTTTCAGAATAAAACTGCTAAAAAGAATTTTTGATGCAGAAAACTCAACCTTAAAAGGAATGATAGGCTAATAATAAATAAAAAAAGAATCAGCATGAAATTTGGTCATAGTGGAAGGGATGGATAGGTTAACTATCATGAAGTGAAATTAAAACATAATAAAATGTTACGAGCAGAAACTTTTGGCTTGAAAATATATTAAATTTCATCTACTTTATCCATGAATAAACAGATTTTGGTGACCTGACCTCCTGTATTTCTTTTGTAGCTAGTGTAAAGCTTTGAAGTGTGTCAGCAATTAGAGCCATGAAGCAAGAGAAAAATAATAAAAGTGTGGGAGGACAGGTTCTCTCAAGAATGCATTTTCACAGCTCTGAACACAGGAAGTTAATGATAGCTAAGCATGGCCATGTATTTTTAACTCCAGAATGAAACAAAGAAACAAGAAAAGGTGTTTCACCTTTGATGAACTCCTATTTAATTCTAATTTAGAACTCTTACGTGTAGCAGCAAATCCAGAGCCATGATAATGTGTATGACCAACTTCTTTGGGGGAAGAAAACTTCCTTGTAATCTCCCTTGTCTTTTCACAAGTTCTTTTTGTTGTTGTTGTTACTGTTTCACCTATTTTTAGCACATCTGTACAACAGGGTTTAGTTTGGTTATTTTGTTTCACCAAAAATTGTTTATGTGTTTAAAACCTTCCTTAAATAATTCTAGCTCTTCTGTGTGAGGGGAGAATTGCTTTGCAAACATGAAAGAATATAAAGGTAATTTCACCCTGAAATTTCAACCTGAATCAATTTGCAATTTAGAATAGACCTGGCTTGATTCTAATGAATGATATATTTCTTAATGAAAAATACAAGTACTAATCTGAGCACAACATGTCAATCATGGTATGCCAGTAAACCATAACTTCTAGATGAATTTTTTTTTAATCTTCAGCATTTTTGATACTTTAAAATAAAAAAGCAATAGTTTGCCATACAAAGGAATTAAGTTTTGTTCTTGAACACAGTCATTCATGGCATAGGTGAAGGCATACAACTGTGAGGCAGTAGAATGTGTGTTAACAAATTGCTGCTGTACTGTAGCATCTATAGCAGGGGAAATACTAATGCATAGGGTTTTGTTTTATTTTTCAAAATGTCTATAAACTGCTACTCAGCAGTAATCTCCTCTTCTCCCTTTTCCTTAACAATCTCACCTTTGTCCATATTGACTCTGCTCCCCCAAAGTCTCTCATAATTCCTAGCTACTCCTTCCCCTCAGTATTAATCTTTTTCTTCTGTCCTTTGGCTCTGAGATGAAAGATGACAGACAAACAGACAACCTAACCTTTAAGAAAATACTGCCCAATAAATCACTGGCTTGTGTGACTTAACATTTGGTAGGAAACTGGACAAAGTTCTACACATTGAACTTTGGAAGATATTTCTGCCTTGGTGAAGGAAGTGTGTACTATCTACTCGGCCTCTTCTATCCTTATCCTCGCAGATTCACTAATAGTTTATAATCATTAAAAAGAGATATGAGTAACTGAGTCATTCAAAAAGTCTGGGATGCTTATTAATCTACATGCAAGGCAGATTAGGACTTATTTAGAATTAGGTGGAAAACTTTGAAAAATTGCCTGTTGCTTCTGTAAGAATACTTGTCAAATCCTACAAGGAGAAATTTCACATTCTTAACAGCTGACAATTGTTGTAAGAGTACATTTTGGAGATGTCCTGTATGTGAGGCTGAACAGGAAAATAAAGATATGGTATGTCATCCATTTGCCCATCTTAGGTTATACCTTGTGTTTTATGCACAGAACATTGTAAAGAAGTGGCTTGTTTGCCTACAGAGAAAACAAACCGCAATTTATTGAAACTTTATTTTTTCTTTAGCTTGCACTACTCAGTTTTCTTGCTGTACATACTCTGCAAGCAGCTTGTTCCCAAGCCAGATTATTCTGATCTCTTCTCTGGGTATTTTACAGCTCATCAATTGACCCGTGGCTGGTGTTCTCCCAAATGAAGTTCAGCAAAAACAATGTATTTCACAACTTCCATCAAATGGTGGTACAAAGGGTATGTAACCCTATCATTGCGACATTTTCTGAGTGAGAACTTAATCCATGGAGCTAATTTGAGAGTAAGACTTGTTTCTAGAGGAGAATCTTGGATGTCCTAGTGCTTGCCCATTTATGTTCTGGCATCTCGTGTAAAGTAAGATTTGGCCTTTGTGTATTTCTCAGTTTTGAGGAAGGGTGGAAACTCTTCATCAAACTCTGTAGTGGAGTATTCTGAGAATCCCCTGCAGGAACGTATTTCATTTATGAACAGCTTTGTTTTAACACCCTTTTCAAGGAAACAACTTGGATAGAGCTTTCTAATTTGCATTTATCTTTTTTCCGCTGGCAATACAGAGACTCATACAGAAGCTGCCAAGCAGTCTTTGAAGGAGAAAAGGCTCAAGGCCCATTTCAGAGGACTATAATGTATGAATAAGCCTTCATTTACATTGTAATATTTCCATATGGTAAGGGATATTTCATTACTATCTGTTATAGTAGCAACACTCCAGGGTAATGCTATACACATTTTATTTTTGAAACATCTGTTGAATATTGATTGACACCATATTTGTGAGGCTTCTGACAGATTTTGAGATCAATTATCTTAATAGACTGCAAATAGTGTTCTCAACAATTCTAAATAGATAATCTCAAAAGCCCCAATCAGGTAATTGTNGAGGGTGCTATCCGCTATCCTCTTTTTATCAGCGCGCTTGGAGTGGGCGCTGATGAGGACTGTGGGTGGAGCCCTCCCTGGATCTTTGTTGGCGAAGCCTAACCATACATACATACAGGTTTCTTAAAGGCAATCTTGCTGTTTGTGCAGTGTGAGGATTCTGGCTTGAATAATGGTTATTTTCATTATCAGTTTGCTTCTTTATTTGCTAGGGGTTTTTTGTTTGTTTGTTTTTTCTCTTTAGTGCTCTGAACACTTCAGCACAAGGTGCTATGGCTGCTGAATCATTACATCCCTGTTTAGGTATGACATGACTGGAGGGCATCCCAGTCCTGATGAATACTGCAGGAGTTCTGCTGGCAGGCTAACGCAACACATTGGCTATTCTGAATGCTTTTGTTCTGCTTTAGTGTCTATCATGTGAATCATTTGTCCTAAGTTCAGTGTCAGTGGTTTATGAATTCACTCATTTTAGCTGAAAGGGACAGCTCCTTCTCTTTCCACAACACCTGAAATTTCAGGCTGTGCATTTTCCTTGCTCTGCTGCACCTTATGTACGTACTTTTATGGGTAATACGTCCTTAGTTAAATTACAATTTGATTTTGCTTAGTTGTGGTGAACTTCTTAACTATAACTGAGAAAGCTGTTTCAGGCTAGAGCAATCATCCATGTATCATTCTCTATCTGGCCTTCAATTACCTGTTTGTTTTTATTCTGCTAACTTGTCCTTATACTTTCTGCTGCTGCACACTGCCCTAACCTTTTATTTTTCTGCACTAGTTACATTTATGCAAAATCTCATCCTTCAGCTAATTGCTTGTGTCCTCAGTGTGATGAATTGCTTTTCTTCTCTCTTCTTGTTTGTTTGCTCTGACAAAATGGGTTTTAGACTATAATTAACCTAGAGACAGGGCAGTTTTTGTTAGTTTTCTCCACACCTTCACGGATTTGCCTTTGCATACCGTTGTCACTGGTTTATACTGTTAAATTTTCTTCTGTACAGATTTTAATGTCTTTCCTCCTTTGTCTTCATGTTTTCTTTATGCTCTATATGAATTATCTTTTTGTCTGTTCCCCTTGTGCTTTACATACAGATATATTTTCTTCTCTGCTTTTTCCTATGTCAGTTGCTTTTGGAGAAGCTGCTGAGAGATCTGATTGTTGTTATACAGGTTCTCACCATTAATTTATGCTGAATTGTTTGCTCTTTTTAACACTAGTCAGTCCTTTCTATATGTTGCTTATATGTAGGACTATTCTTTCCCCTGGATTCTTGCCTTTTTTTTGTTGTTGTTTTGGTTTGGTTTTCATAAATCTGTCTGTTGCAAACACATGTTATTGTGGACTGAAAATGCTGTCACAGGTCTTCTGGACAGAACCAGTTTTCTCTGCATAGGCTGACAAGAGAGAAACCTTTGACTGTCGGGGAAAATAATAGAGTTTACTGTGCTTTACCCAGATTAGATAGACAAGACATACAAATATATGATGTTGCAAAACCTGTGGTTCATATTCCTTCACTCACTCCAAATCTTTTTGTGTCTTCAGAGATTCAAAGGATGAGGAAGGCAAGAGAGAAAGTACATGAAGGTCTCCACAGGACAGAGAAACACACAGGCAAAACCAGAGACTTAAAAAGCACTCGTTCAAAAAATACCCCATACAACTCCTTCAGTACATAAAAGTGAAGACACAAAAGTGTAGGTAAATGGCATTCTGGCATAAAAAGTGTAAGAGACAGTTAAGAGAACTCACATCATCCTCTGGCAACTGAATTTCTCACCTTCCTGGGAAGAAAGCATATGTCAATGCTATGAGTATAAAGTTTGTGTTGCCTCAAGCCAACACATCAGTTACCAATGACAGGTACCAAAACTGAAAGGGCATCAGTGAGGAACAAATCAAAAATTGCATAAGGCTAAAATCTGCTTCAATTTCTGATATGAAAGTGTGTATTCCTGCAGATTTGGATCTGACCTAGAAGCAGGAAAAATGTAGTAAGATTTTGACTTGTTTTTATCTGCCCATGCTTGCATTTCGTACCTTTGATATGAATGTATCAATGGTACACTGCCAGTGTTTTCTTTAGAAAGATTATATCACTTTGCCAAAAGCATAGCTGACTGTTAGCTAGTCAGACAATTCTGAGGTCTATAAAAACAATAGAAAAAGAAAGAGATGCATGAACTTGGTTCTCAAAGTTTATTTTTTCCTATCAGGACTAAATGAGAGAGGAAGCCAAAGAGATACCATTCCAGAAATGTTCCTTTGCTTTGATTTTCCATTGTTTTAAATTGTAGCCAACATGCTTTTTTAATGACTTTAACATCACTCTATCATCTTTTAAGGCAAGCAAATAACAGATAAAGATGGCCAATGGAGATTTAGCTGTTAAAGGGAGAAGTTGCTGTGGAAGCAATGTGGAAGATGTGAAAGCAATGTCTATTACTTTAAAACATGCAGAACACCCTGGATCATTGCCTTCAAAGATGCCAGATGCAAGTCCAGCTGGCAATGAACTTGGAAGCCGATTCACATTAATACCTTTGCCAATAAGACACTGATCTTAAGCACCATAGTTCACATTAAAGACCTTGCTGAATTGCACTGTTTGTTCCATCTTCCAAGGAAATAATTCTATTTAGTGAAAAGAGAAGAGCTGAGAGTGTTAACTTCATACAAGTCATATTGCCATTTTCAGATGTTTAGGTAAAAGATTTGCCCTATGATGTAAGTTTGAGGACTAAGCAGTACTTTTATACAGGTAACTAAATTATTCAGGACACCAAGGCATATTCAGACACTACTGATTGTTACTAAAAATTGCAGAACAGAGATGTAGACATACAGATGATAGTGAATACTCTGTAGGTCTATTTTAACAGAAGGCTACACTTTTTTATAACATTTCTATATTCTTTTTAAAGCAGGGGGCCAAGCAAGAGAGGACAGAACTGCCTAGGGACATCACAGCAAGCAATTTGACTCCTCTTAGAATCACCACTTCTCAAACTTTCCTCCTCTCTGAGACTTAATGTAGCTTCTCAAGGAAGTCATGATAGATTTCAAAATCTGATCTTTGACAACATTTAGAGTGTTAGTAGAGACGTGACTTTGAAAGAAGGATAAAAATCTAACTTCTTTCTGTTTTTTTGCCTGAAAACAGACCCCATCATAAATAACACTGTAAATCTGTTTGTGCTGAATTTTTTATGTCCTACTGTGTTTAAGCAGTTTGTGCTTTGAACATTCAGATTGTAAATGCAAGAGAGGATTGACACACATTATTTATACAGAAAGCTAGTTATTAGTAATAATACAAGAGTACCGTTTAGAAGGAAGAAGGACAAGCTGACCTTGATTTGTTCTTTTTCTTGTACAGGTTCTAATTTTGTAGAAACAATTTTGTACTTCAAATTTAGGTTACTTTAAGATGTCTGACTAATCATAAGGCAAGATGACTAAGTCACTTAAACTGCAGGCAGAAATAATTGTGGGCAGCCGTGACATACATAAAGAAGAAAGTAAACCCAAAAATGTTTTACTTGTGTTTTAAAACTCTTGGTGTTTTTCTTGCAGTCTCTACAATATTTTGACCACCCTAAAGGTAGTATTATTATTTGTAATAGATTTTCTTTGATGAAAAAAAAATAAAAAGCCCCTCTCTTTCTTAACAAGAAATGAGTTAAACCAAATGGTAATAAGGGCTAATTTTTCAAGCTAAAAAGAATGAACTCTTGAAATGCTTTTGTGACTACTGGGATTCTTCCATTGGAGTCCTTTCAGAAATTTTTTAAAATATTCTTGGAAATTGAAAGGAGGTTTCATTTTATACTCTCTGAAGGTGAAAAGAACCAGAGAATACTGAATATTTATAAGAGTGTTAGCCCCTTTAGAGCTAATGAATCAGTTACTGGTGGCTGATGATGAACAGGGTATCACAGAGACACTCAAAATGACATGGATGGTACATGGGGACTCGGTCAATGGTATACTTTTGAGGTTCAATAAGGACTTGCTCCTATTTCTGCCCACATGCAGAAGCACAGGCTGGGGAGAGCACCCTGCTAACACTACTGTGGACACAGGGTTGAATATAAGGCAAAAATGAATGTGTTCTCTTTCCATAAGTCAAATCTCCTTCTGAACTGCATTACATAAAGGGTAGCCAGCAGACTGAAAGAAGTTATCACCCTGTTCTACATCTATTCAGGAGGGTTGTGGAGAAATCAGAGAAGGTCCAGTGGAAGGTACTACGTAAGAGATCAAGATCATGAAGGGAGAGCTTGAAGGAGCTGGGCAAGCATAGTCTGGTAACAAAGACTGTGTCCTCTTAATAGCAGTCTATAGTTACTTGAAAGAAAGAAATCATAAAGACGGATTGGATTTTAGGAGAAATTTCTTCACCAGGAGTGTGATGCAGTACTTAGACTTCGGAGGTGCAGGATCTTTATCCTTGTAGGTTTCCAAGACTCACCTGAAAAACCCTATGGCTGACCTAGTGCTTGCCTACTAGATAATAATTATGCAATTTCAATAAGCAAGCTAATAAAAAAACATTTCTAACAATGTTCTTCTGAAAACTTCAGCAAGGCATCAAGAATATATCTCTGTAATGCAGTTTCGTGGCTTGGTTTCTGCTGGAGGCTTGATTGTATGATAAATGACAGCTTGACGGAGATGCATAGCTACCAGTGATTTTGAAAGCTCCATTTAGTTCTCATTATATACTGTGCGCATCACTTTGGTTTTATTGGACTTTTCAGGAAAGGGCTACACCATCATTCTTTCATTCTAAATAGAAATGGAAAGCTGTAAATCTCTATACAGAATGACAGCTTACAAAACGTGTTCATTTCTTCAGTTCACTTGGCAAGCACACATTTTGAAGTTGAAAAAGTAATAGAAGCAGCAGGTCAAATCCCTAGCATTTTTGATTATTTTTCATGCAGAAGAGGTAGACAGAGGAAGGATTTAAATCTTAAACAAGAAGAACTTTAGCACACTTCTGTAGCTTCATTATTAGAAGTTTTCACTAGTAATCTCAACAAGAAAAACTTATTTAGCCTTGTATTATTTCATGCTGAAAGAAATAAAGCCCAGTCCTTTCAGTACCAGTAAATTATAGGAAATGCAAATACAGCAATAAAAGAAATGCCATTGCTCCTCTGACCTGAGACCATTGGTTGTAATTTGGGGCCTTGAAAGGTTGTTTCAATTGGAATGATAAAATTGCAGACATCAGTCAAATACACAGTTTCATGTAACTACATTTACCTAAAATAACCCCAACAACAAACAAAATACTGTTTTCCCAAACACAACATGAATAGAGACAAGCAGCTCTCTAGCTCTGAACTCTCCACATCTGCTCCTCAAAGTACCAGCTAGATATAAAGTCTTCTCTTTACATTCCGATTGTTCATTCCCAGATTTCTATGTCCAGTGCATGCATATCCACCATTTCCAGCTCACAAGCTATTCCCTTGCTAGTAATCAGAGACACAGTCATATTGTCCTGCATCATAGTTCCTCAGGGAGATCTCTTTCTTCCCCACTCTCACTACCAGATGTTTTTATGGTATAAAATGCCTTCATTATATCTTTTTTTAAGCTTTCAATGAACTGCTTGGCATACCTAAGGCTTAATAAGGGCCGTGATTGTCTTTACAGTCAAGGTAGAGCAGCTGGTAGCCTTCAATCTCCTTTCAGCAAAAAAACCCCACTTTCAATGAAATTATTACTATTGCAAATTGTTACTATAGACTGATTAGGTCTTTTCACAATGTGATGTATTGTTACACTGCATGGCTCACTGAGACGTCATAAAAACAAGATGGATCTTTTAATGTCTTTAGATTTTTACAAAGCCCAGTAAGCCTTCAGTGGGACCTTCTTTGTTAAAGATGGACCTGGAAGAACTGTCATATGAACAGTCTGACAGGGCTTTATTCTATGGCTTTTTACACTTTTATTTTATTTTCTTCTCATATGCTATACTGGTGCTTAGACCCTTTCCTTTAGTCTCATGTAATTTCCTCTGATCAGTCAGAATACCTATCATCATTTTCTGTTACTACTACTATTTTTATTACACTTTGATCATTTCTCTGATAAAAACTTATTTTGATTTCCTGATGTAAGACTATTTTTATTGTAAGTAACCATTTTACTTCATAGTATTCTCTAAAGCTAATAGTTCTGCTGAGAAAAAAAAATATAGTTGAAAGTTAGAGACTTGGTTTCGTAAAGCTGGCAAAATGACCTCAGAAATAATCATTCTTGTTTGTATGTGAACTATTTTCAGTTAACTAAATGGAATTCAACAGTAGAACTTTGCTAACATAATATATACACATCCAATGACAGAACTGAAATTAATTATAAAATTGTGATTTATTTTGTTCAGAATCCTTAAGCTTTTTTTATTAGCAGGGGAAGATGACATTTGAACAGGTTGTTATCAGCTAAGAGTCAGCACCTTAGTTCAGGACCTGTTTAGTCACTGAGTTTGCTTGGGAAGAGCACAGGAGGAAAGGAGAATCTCATTCTTTAATCACATATTGAGGAAATGACTAAAGAAATGGTCTTTTCCTCACCCACAGACCAGGACCCACAAGAGCCACAACTGATTTCTGAAGACCAAAGGGACCACTTAACTTAGACTCCTGTCATCTACCTCTCCTAGCATGGCTGGAAACCATCACTTCACTCACTAACCTGATTATCTTACTTGAATTTCTCAAAATCAAGTTAAGTTCACAGTTTACATCAAGTAGAAATCAGTAAATATTTTGAGCAATTTGGCAATCTCTGTAAATTTCATATTACACAAAATGTGTTGAAGCACATCTAGAGAAATTCAAGAATGTCAGTCAATGGAGAGTAATGTAAAGCTCTCAATGTAAAACATAACTTCTATAAAACCAAAAAAAAAAAAAAAAGCTTGTAATTCCTTTGAATTTTACTTAAAAGATCCACTAGGGAAAGAAAATAAAATAGAATCGACATTTATTTCAAGAAGGAATTGAAGAGATATTTCAATCAAAACCAGAAGGGTTAAATGTTGTCGTAAATTGATCTTGACAGACCTAAACCAGGCCCTGGAGTGAAAGAAATAATAAAACATGATATAATTGCTTCCTTCCCTCACTCTTTTTTCTGAAAATAGCTACATTATTTTAAAATATCTTTATCTCCTGATTAATTTTTTTTTCTCCAGGAAATCAGACTTAGGACATAGTTTAGTTGGTTAATTTCTGGGGAACAGTAGACATATTATGGCATCCAGGAGCCTTTAGGAACTTGCATTTCCAGTAAAGAAATGCAAATGTTTTGTTAGGATTTTTCACAGAATTTCACCCAGAACATCTGATAGACATTATCACATTAGTGATATTACTGTGCTCCTGGCATAGCACAAAAGAGAGAATGTCTTCCCACCATTTTGTTCTATTGTTGACTTTGCACAGATGCAATAGTAAGGCTTTACTTCAAAACATTTATTTCTGCTTTCCCAAGATTATTAGTCTTTCCCAGTCCATGATTTGTAGTTCTTAAAAATAGATTCCAATAAATGAAATCCATCAGTAAACTCCTCTAAGATTAGAGCCTTCTCTTAGATAGAAAACAAAAACAAAATCAAAACCACCATCCAGTAAACACAACCCTCCATACCTTCTTTTCATCAAGCATTTGACTCTTTCTTCTTAAAAGACACGTAGCAAGCCAAATTTGAAATCAAACCAATCCTCAGAATTCAGTGAGGAACTGCTGTTCCTTACTGAGACAGCTTGGAAACCTGAACTGAAAGCAATAACTATTAACTATTGAATTCAATACATCAAAGGAAGACTAGTAGGGGCTGACATTTTTTCAGTCTTTCTGGATTAACTTTTTCTTTTCCAGAAAGAATATCCATCTAGACCTGAAGATTTTTCCTGGCTGGAGTTTCAGGCATTTCTGAGGTCCATTCAAACTCATCTTCCTTGAACTTAGATAGATGGTTGATCTTTACCTAATCCTGTAAAAAATGGAATCTTATTAATCTTTGATTTTTGTATACATATACATGTCTAGTGCCCTAGAGCATGCCAGTCTAGTGCCAATACGATGTTTTTGCTTCTCCTATTTATGCTGCAGTTCAGGGGAAAATGCATTATCTGCACTCCTCTGGTATGAGAGGAGGCTCTAAATAGGCCAAGGTAAATACAGACCTCGATGTTCATAATCAAGCAGTGCTTTTCCATTGCACCTGAAACTGATTTCCTTGTGATAAAATAGATCATGACAGTGTAGTTTAGTAACCCTAGGATGCTTATTTATGTTGTTTATGTGAAATACTTCACAAGGAACAAAACTGATTTACTTCAAATTGCATTATAACTGTATCTCTTCTCATATGATTTTCCCCAAATGTTGATGGCAGAAGACAACTTAGTATTACATAGAATATCAAAAGTCTCATTTCTGAGAGAATCCTATGAAAGTATTCAGAATTTAATTTGTTTGTCTAAAACTTTTCATTCATAAATTCAGAAATATTTTCTTTCTGTTAATAGGAATTGTTGAATGGCCATCAATTCAAAATCAAGTTAAGTCCTGCTCATTATAGAGTCCAAGAGCAGGGGATCACAACGGCAGGCATGATATCTGATAAACTAAATATTAATGGAATTGAGACAGAACCAAAATTCAGTCCCAGAGACTTTTTCTAGTACTGAAAGCTTTTGCCCACTCTGTATAATAGAAAAACAAATTTTCATGTTGTGAATCTAAAGGATACTTCAATAATTTAGTTAACAAGGAAAGTTGGTCTTTTGAAACTACCAAAAAACAAACCAACTAAAAAACTCCACCTCTTGTAAGGTGTTGGTGCAACTCTCTTCAAATTAGCAATCATAGCAAGCCTTTTACATCAGGAGCAGAGTGCCCCATGTTCCTCTGATATCAGACAGAGATGGTCATGTCCAAACTGCAGTTCTACTCACTTAACCTCTGAATAACCCTTGGCAAAAGGACTCTCTCTCTCTCTCTTTGTGTGAACAAATTACAGGGACTACGCTTTGACCTTAGGCATCTCACACTGCCATTGCAGTCACAAAGAATTTTGGGTGTTTTTACTCAGCCTCTTTCCACCGTATTTTAATACATATACATGAATCATACATATAATTTAGAGGAATCAAAAGACAAAAATATACTACAGAACCACATCTGTCATGCATTACAATCCACAACACTTCAATTATCATATTACCCTAAGTACACAGCTTTAATTGAAGCAAATCCTCTGGCAAAGGAAGAGTGGGGCTATTTAGAGCTCCTATATTATTATGCAGTTCAGCAATGTGTCACTTCTGACAAAAAACAGCAAGACACTTTAGAGCACATTGGTGTTAATTCAGGTTCTGCAACAGGTTTTTTTGTTGGTTTGTTTCTTAGATTGTTCGCACTGGCATAAATAATTTAAAATGCCATGTGGAACCAGAGACTTAAGCAGTAAATAAGGCCTTGCGTGTTACTTGTTGAGAGGAACACAACACTGAAGTTGAAGCTCAAAGTCTAAAACACTGAGTCAAACTTTGTAATGGTGTTATTCATTGTTTTCTACAGAAATGTTCCTGCTACTAGCAAGACTGAATGTTCTTATGTGTTTTGCAAAATTTCCTACTGAAACTACTGAAAATTTGGTTTTTTTCCAAACATACCAATTAATGGCAATGTCTCCTACAGGTTCTGTCATATAAAACCTTCCAACGCTTCTTTCCCTACATCCCAAATGAAAGTTCATTCTTTGCAAAACATACTGGATTTTTTTTGCTTTGGTTGTGCTAGTGAAAGTGGTCAGCTGTAACACTTTGAATAAGGATTTTTTTATCTTATTTTAATTTATTTACACACAGAGCTCACTTTACTTTCTGGGAATGCATCACAAAACAGAGGATAAGAATCCTGAAACGTGTATGTGACTTATCTGTTCCAGAACCAGTCCATACGAGTGCAACTAAGGAAAGTAAACCGAACCTAAACTACACCCAAACATCCTAACATTGATTCCACTGGGAAATCGAGCTGAACAACAAAGACCATCTGCTAACCCTGAGCAGCAGACCAGCTAAAGGAGTTCTGTCATTACTTACTTAAAAAAATCCCAAACAAACAACAACAAAAAAACCAACCCCACACACACAAACAAAAAAACCCCAACACATCAAAATACAAACAAACAAACAAAAATCCAAGAACATGTCACTGATACAAACTTTGTTTTGATAAAATGCTTAAGAAATGGACAACCTTGTACAACCTTGGCCTAATCAAACCATGCACAGAAAATTCATCATTGCATAAGCTTTCTTAAGTGTTTAACAAAAAGATATTAATGCCAAGAAGGATGAAGAATTGTCAAACAAGTACAAGACAGTATCTGAAAGAGTAATGGTGAGAAATCATCACTGCAGATTTAGACTAAACATTAGCAAAATTTTCTTACTGGCAAAACACTGAGCTGGTTTAGTCCAGCATAAAAAACTAAAGGGATCATACAGTTCTCTGCTGTTAATTAATGGGCATTAAAACATGATTTTCCCTTTCAACACTGATAGATAGGCATAATTCAAAGAATTAATAGCTAGAACTGTTCATGTATTACTTTTTAACTATTCATTTCTGCCTGTAGGTCCCTGATGTAGGAAGCACACTGGCACATATGCACTCTTGCCTTTGTTTTTCTCATTGCCTCATAAGAACCCTGCCCCTTTCCCAATTTGAAAGCATGCTGTGATGTCTGGGTGAGATGTGCACTGTTTCTGAAGGAACAATCTATTAACATGCTCATCTTCAGGAATACTACCCAGCTGAAGTGTGTTCTATAGATTAAAGCACAGCATGCAGATTATTTCCACCTTGGCAGAGGCTATGAGACACATCTTGTGAGACTATTATACTAACTAAATGCTTGTCTAGACTAGAATAAAAGGTTCATTTTAAAAACATGTGCACAACAAATTAAAGTTATGTCAACAATAACTACTAGAAATGCTAATAGCCAAGACAACAGCTAAGGACCCTGAGATTTATGTTACCTTTTGGAATGTGAATGCTCCCCTTTTGTGGGAAATTTAATTAAAACACTATCTGAGGAATTAGGGGACAGCTTTTCTTTGTTTCTGTTCTTTGCTTACAATTATGACTGTTCAACATTTTAAGTGAAGCAGAACAAATGTTAATGGTAAATTGCTGGAGTGTGATAATTGATTTCTTTATTAATAAAAGAGATTTAATGCTCTGTGGAAAGCTTGATCTAACTCATCATTAGAGATTTTTCTCTAAGAGTCATCTACAAAGTGCAGTTCTTCACCTTGAAGGGTGCTTATTCCCCTTACTAAGCATAACTGCTTCATCACAACTGCTCATCATGTGTGGGATGTGATATTTTGGTATCACTAATTGCTCAGCACTGTCATTAACTTCCTGTGGGATTGTGCTCAGCACTTCTAAGAGTGAGTTCTGTGGAAAATGAATGTGTTCTGCCATTAAATGCATGGATGATTAAAGTACAAGGAGCAAGCTTATGATGAAGAAAAGTAGGGGGCAGGTCTGTCTCAATTTTAATGTGCATGCAATAAGCCCTTGAGGCAAGTATCCCACAGAGCACAGGCAAGGAGCACACAGGGCCTTCCAGAAGATGGGAACGTGATAATGCCAGAGACCCTGCAGTACAGACACAGATCACTGGTTACTAAAAGAGTACAACCTGAAGAGATTCATAAGCTCTCTCCTTTCGTACTATAAGGCATTAGGAAGAATATATATCCCACATATTAAACACCACCTTTGGTGAGAACATGGAAAAGGTAAAAAACACCTATAAAAAAAGCACAGTCACAACCTGCAGAAAAGAAGAGAGGATTTTCTCCAACAGTGCCCCCTCAGTGCAGGACAACAGATGCGATCATCTTAAGTGTTACCCACAGCACTTTACCTTCACTGGACAAAAAGCACTGTTTTCTGATTTAGCCTTCATCCCAGTTTGCCTCTGCAGACTCAGCAATAATATGTACTGCGTTATTTTTTACTATATCTTGTAGTAAATATATTAGAATTTTAGCAGTCTCTGTGCAAGTGTGTGTGTGAGTGTGGATTGTGTCCAAAAGACAAGTTGATCAGTACTGAACAGGAAATCTGGAGAAAATACCCTGTCCTTTCTCTCCAGCATGAGCCTTTGTCAAACTATGGGCTGTACCACAGTAGAAAATATGACAATGGAAATATAAGAAGAAATGTATCTGTCTTCAAAAAAAAAAAAAAGAAAAGTTGAGCTTTTTAAATTCAGATACTTTTAGATGCCAGAAAAGCAACCTTTCTTGTTTAAAGTGCATTTCCAAGATGACATTAGTGCACATCAAGCTTTCATTCCTATTGATGTTATTGCTGCCCCAGATGAGCTCTAGGCACGCACTCCAAGGCTGTTTGTTTAAATCACCTCCAGCTAACATGAAGTGATAAGAGATTAAATTGGGAAGTGTGTGAAATTGCCTGAGGGCAATTATGAATACTATTTAAGCAACATTTTTTCTAGAATACACCAAAGGACTTCCATAAGGATGCCACAGAGATGCTCCAGAGGCATATGTAGTATGCCAAAATGTTTTTAATGTGTGTTACAATATGAAATATTTATTCTTTGCTATGTTACTACTTGTTTAAGAATTATTAAATCTCATTTTAGAATTACTAATGACTCATGTCAAACAGACACAAAAAATATTAAGAACCAAAACACCAACTACTGCAATTCAACATATTTTGAATAAGTGGAGCCTCAAGTGCCATCTAGTGTAGATCTGACTCTACAGTTTTAGCATGAGTTCAACTCCTGTCATGTTACTTATTCCTAAACCCTGAAGTCAGTCTGCAGAATTGATGCC